>JAQJVL010002909.1:0-75000 GCA_035578905.1 Stictocephala bisonia | reverse complement strand
AAGGGAACAACGGAAAAGATTGGCAGGCTATTAAGTAAAGAAAATATAAAAACCATTTACAAGCCACCGAATAGATTAAAGAATTTTCTGAGGCCAGTCAGATAAAATTCCACTAGCTATGCCTGGAGTATATGAAATACCTTGTAGTTGCGGGTCAGTCTACATAGGGGAAACCAAGAGGTTAATTTCCACAAGGATTAAGGAACATATAAGGCATACTAAGAATGAAGATACGGAAAAGTCTGCTGTTGCTGAACATAGCACAAAAAGTAATCATGGAATTTTATTTGACAAAACTAAAGTCCTTGCCAACATCCCACATTACTACCCGAGAATCGTAAGGGAAGCCATAGAAATATATAAAAGAAGAAATAATTTTAATAAGGATGATAGTATATGGCTGCCAAAGACATGGGAACCCATTTTAAGTAAATTGAAATAAAATGGAAGAATCAGCCATATTGATTTTTCGGCCAATGACCGTAGGTCATGTGGGTCGTGCCCCCGCCCCCCTCTCTAGCATACCTGCCAACCAGTCCCCACCCAACCACCTGTTATAAAGCTGGAAGGTCACTTGCTGATTTCAGTCTCAGAGAAACCACTGAGGATGCCACATCACAGTATGGGCGAAACGTCTGGTCATCTTGTAAATATTGTAGATAGTACCTTGACGCGGCTGTCACCGGAAACTGTAGATTCTGGTCTATCTTATGTTCAGATTAGGTGGGTCACGGAATTTTGTTATACATTGGTGTGCTAATTCCATCCTTGGAGTTGGGAACTATAGGCATGGGAAGGTAGGGATCTGATTACTTTAGTGGTGTTAACACTGATCAAAATTAAGGTTATGGAGAAGAGTATGGGCAGAGACAGGTTTTTCAGGATTTTGGACTTTGCAATCATGTCTATGGCCATTCATGCGTTTTAAAAGGGTTTGACTGGTAAGGCCGATATATTGGGCAGGACAGTGCTGGCACTGGAGTTGATAAATTAGATTGGTGGAATCACAGGAGTGGTTTCCAGGTATCTTGTAGGTTAAGGAGGTAGTGGAGCTGGTAAAAGATGTGGCTGGGAGATGAATAGGGCAGATTTTGCAAGATTTCTTGTTACAAGGATTAGAACTGGGTGCTGGTCTTTAGGACAGGTCAGGATGTTTCATGTCTGACTCAGTTTCAACAGTTCCGAGACAATTGGCAATGGTGTGGTTAGTGCCCACAAAGTATAGCACATGAATAAAGATTGCTGATTGTTGGAAGTGGAAAGGGGGTGGAATATAGGTCTATCTAATACTGAGAACTATGACATGGGGTAGAAGAGATAATAGTTAGAAGGATTAGACTATTTTTGTGGTGTAACATTAATTAACATTTTGCAATGGAGAAGGTATGGGCAGGGAAAGGATTTCCACAATTTTAACTTTGCAATCATGTCTATAGCTATTTGTGTGTTTAAGGAGAGTTTCTGGTAGGATCCTAGTATAGATTATTGCTCAGCAAGGAACTGAGTAAGCTGTAAAGGAACTTATATTCAAGTATAAATAAGTAAGACAAATTGACAGCTATGTACATTTAATATCGAAGTGAAACATTTTTATCAGCTGTATGTTGGGTTCCTGTGGACATCACAACTAACGTTTCCGTCTTGTGCTCCATTCCAGACATGAAAAGTTATTAGATTATATCATTAGATAATTTATGCTATTACATAACAAATTTTTCAATTGTTTAAATTTATATCAACAAAATTAACGTTTCACACATTAAAATAAATTTTATTTATGATATTTACAAATATTTAAAAGCCAACAAAATATACATAACAACTATACAATTAATTATAAAAAGCCTAAAATTTTCAATTTGTAGAAAAAATAATTTATATATTTAACATAATTTAATACACTTTTAACATAAATTTATCATAATAGTTCAATTTTGAACTACACCAGAAGTAAAGTTATGCCGCGTTGATTACCTCATCGACAAACAAATCTAGTATAAAACATTAAATAAATAATGTACGAAAATAATATAAAAAAACAACTTAAAACAATTTTAATTCAATTGAAAAACTTACAGGAAAGCACACGGCAATACCTTTAAGACAAACATTTCGTTCACACTACATCCATTCACCTAAGCAATGTCTATTATGTACATTAAATATTGCTATAGCGTATTCACTAATGCATTACAATAAATAACTGGTATAAAAGTTCTTTCTATTCAATTAAAATTAACACAACCGTTAACAGCTGTTTTACACGATAATGAGGAACATAAAATTAAATCTTATTTAATTATGTCACATAAACTGAGTTTAAACAAGTGCACGGCTCATACCGTGCACTTTAACTAGTGCACAGGATAGTGCGCACTGCACCAGTCAATTGAAACAAAAACCAAATTCCTTCTACGGAGAACAGTTATTGATTGCTGAAGCGAAGCCGCTATGGAGCAATCTATGCTGCGGTGGAAACAAGTCGTTAGTTAGACTTCGTCTGATTAACCTTCATAACCTACAAATTGATAAAATATTATTAGAAATACTCTTGTGTGAAAATAAAAATAATACTAAAACTTATATACAAGCAGAATAACAGCATATGCATTTCTTATGTTTTGGGATAGGAAATTAGACATCTTTTTATAAATGTTCCTTGAAAGATCGCGCAAGAAAAGATGAAATACAAAACACATGGATATTTCCAAACCACTGGCTACACGCCCACCATGGTGGAAGTTTACTAGAATAATGGAGTATAAATGTTGCCATACAATTGTTACTTTTAAATTCATATACCATACAAATTCATATACCATATCTTTTTTTTGGGGTTCTGTAGGGATTATACAGTGCCCTGAAGTAAAGTGCCAAACTTCGGAAAATTGTTATATAGGTCTAAATAAAGAGAAAATCAATAATTTTTTTTCCAAAAACGCTTTGTTTACCAGATATCTGCCATTTTGTTTTTTTAACAAAAGAATTTGTATCTTCCGAGTTGGTTCAACCGATCTTTATGAACTAGGTATGCATGTTGCAATTATGAAGATATATTTTATAAAAAAAACAATTTACTTGATCCAACTGAAATGGCTGCTATTTTAAATTTTTAAATGGAAATTGTGGGAAAACGGCATAAAGTACTAAAATTTACTAAAAACATGGTTTTTTAGATAATTTTATTACCAATCTGTCAGTATCAAAACCGTTATGATTGGACAAAAAATAACCAAGACACATTGACATTTGTGTTAAGTGGCAGTAAAAAAGATAAAAACAAAGGGATTCAACACAAATGTCAATGTGTCTCAGTTATTTTTTGTCCGATTTTTTTAGTTTTTGGTTAAAGGTTAATATTTGACTATTCTAATGACTACTGGTAAATTTGACTTGTAAATGACTATTCTAATAATTTTATATCCCCTTAATCACTCATAATAACAGCTAAATAATAAAATATGGAAAAAAATTAAAATTTTTATTTTACGGTTTGGATCTGATAAACATTTTTGTACATATCTGTTAGTTTCCACAGCTATTTTTTAAAAAAAATCATAATTACAAAACTGTAAAAATACTTTTAGTTCTGAATTTAGATGTTCAGAATCAGGTATATTGACCCCAATATTCTCCCCATGAAAGACAAAATGTTGTGGTTCATTTGGAGCTTCTTCCCAAATAAATTGAGTTTCTAACTGTCCTAATCTCCCTAAGGCAACTAATTCAATTATGTTTTGCACATTATCATTACTAGGAGTAGTAGGCCTATCTTGGTTTACTATATTTATCACTTCATCGTCCGATGTATCACTAATAGTATCAATATTAGGCGTAGGCCTACCTTGAACAATGTTATTTACCGTAGCAGTTGTAGGCCTGTTGTCAGTGACAGTATGTTCCTCATCGGAATATTCATCGTCAGTTGATAATAACTGTTCTCTTGTTATACGGTCACAAGCCCCAATATCTTCATCACTCAATAAAGTATCATCTAAATCACCAATATACTGATCTATTTCACTATTTCGCAACGCACGATCGGCCACGATTGTTTACAAACAACTACACTGGTAGTGGTTTGGCTTGGCACACTAACAGGTGACGTCACTAACAGCTGACTTCTAACGTTCTCCACAGCCCATAAAATAAAAGAAACAACAAGATATACTCAGTATGGAACCATAGGAACGAAACAGACTGATTAGTGCTGCTACCTGTTACGAAACAAACATACTATTACAGTCGCAGAACTGTTCCGTCATTGTATAGCTGGGCCCCTTATCGGCGGCGCGGAATGGTTCCGTCAAAGTAGGGGAATGGGTTAAATCCCATGTATTTAGTAAATTTTAGCATTTAATGCCATTTTCCCGCAATTTTTGTTTAATAACTCCTAATAGCTGCCAAATTTGAAATATTTAATTGGGTCAAGTTAATCTGGTAAACAAAGCATTTTTGAAAAAAAAATGATCGTTGATTTTTCTTTATTTTGACCTATATAACCATTTCCCGAAGTTTGGCACTTTACTTACGGGACACCCTGTATAATATAATGTATTGTTATGATAGAAGTATGAGTTAAATATTTAAAAGTATATCATACATACATCACTTTCATAAGTCAATAAGTTTAATACAGGTTTGTAAGTTACTTTTTCCAAGCTTCTTAGTAGAATAGTTAGTTTAATTGTAAACAAGTTTACTCTAGTGAATCTGTTTTGCATTATTGCATAAGAAAATTGTTTCTATTTAGTTATTTCTTATCACTTCTTGTTATTGTAGAGGATGTACAAGAATTAATTATTATTCTGGACATTTCCATCTCAAATTCCCTGTAATAATTAGTCGCTATTAATTGCAAACATTAGTTGATAACACTTTACAAGAAAAAAATATATTTTTACACAGATCTTGGGAATATCTTTAACTAAATTTGTATATTAGGAGAGACAGGACATCATCAAACTTACCTGAGAAAACAAGTCCACCAACACCTTACAGTAGTAAAAAACAAATACAGGAACATTACATTCTTCTCAAATGTTTAAATTTTTTTTTAAGTTTGATGATGTTCTATCTCATATAATATACTATTTCCTGGCCTAGAGCCCTTTTAACTAACAAAAAATCTTTAACACATTGTGTGCGGGTCACACGCCCGCGAGTGATAGCAGTGCTTGCGCGAGCAGTGGATAAGTCGCCGGCGGTGGACGGATCTTGTACGCTTCAGTGTCGCCTAGCCCTTTGGCTTAGAAGGGTCAGATTTGCGCCGCATTATAGCCTATTTCTCGCGTCACATTTCCTTGTTCTTCATTCGTGGATCGCGCCATTTTGAGCCAGTTGGCGGGGGTTAGCGTGCCTGCGCGCGCAGCGCAACTGTTGCCGGCGGTTGACGAAGCAATGCTTGTTTGTGGAATTCAGTGTGGTCCAGCCACTTGCCTTATAACGGTCGGATTTGCGCTGCATTGTTGCCTGTGTCTCGCGTCACGTTTCAGTGTTCGCCGTTCGTGGATCGCGCTATTTTGAGCCAGTTGGCTTGCATCGGAGTTTTACCATTTTATTTTTGTGTATAATAGTGAAACATTAGTATCGTGTTGTGTTATATTGTATTGTGATTTGTGTTATATTGTAAATATATTTGTAGAGTGCGTTTTATTCTTTTCTGCAATGTTTCAACCAACTCCTGGGCCATCTTCGGCTCCTGACTTTGTCCTGCCGACAGTGATGGTGAAGTTGATGACCCAATCCAACATCAAATGATGGGAAATGCTTCAGATGACTCTGATTCTCATGAATCTGATGATTCTGATATCGGAAATGATACTCCTGTATGGCGTATTTCAACTTCAGGAATGCGACCGGCCGCGACTAATTGCGGCAGGCGTCTCACGGCGCGCATGGGTTTCGTTGCGATGTGCGGCTCCACCGCCGGCGGACGATCACTTCGGAAGCCCCGATCTACCAAAATTGAGACCATAAACTGGATTTGGTGTAACAACCCTGTTTCCTGACTATATAAGGTATTGTTTTGGTACAAAATATTATTTTAGTATCTTACATGTTTTTAACATATTTTTTCAGCATCGAATGTGTTAAACTAAATTTGAAATCCTTACAATTATAACTTATGAATACTTGCCTAACATGGGGCAAGCTTTGTCGTTTATCATGTTGGAATGATTGAGGAAGTCCCAGATGAGAATTGTGTCGTCGTGAGATGAACTGACGATCTGGAACTCATCAAACTGAAGTCGAAACACGCGTCCTGTGTGCTCCTAGGGCAGACCAAATCCCTCTTAATCACTATTGAGCCTTGTTCAATAATCATAGATCCAGTGCTTCAATTGTCATTTTATTTGTTTAATAAACTTATAATTTTAATTAAAAAATTTATTTTCCACAATAAATGATTTTTTGAACTGAATATTTTACGTGTTTTGAATTAAATTTAATTTTAATTATTGAAGGTATTAATTTAAATCTAATCACAAAAAAATAAAACGTGAAATAACATTCTAGTTAAGCATTTATTATTGAAACAACTTTATAAGAACAACATAATTGTCCTTAAATTAAATTTGTTGATGTCTGAAGAAGATTCCTACCGTGTAGGTGAGTGTTCACATAAGTAAAACAATTTTTCTTAACATATTGTTTGACATTTTTTTTAAATTTAAATATTTATCCAATAAAGAACATGAACAAGAAAATGTATACTCAATGAATGATTGGGTTCTTACCACAAGTGTACGAAGACAAAGGGTATTAGCTGGAGCTCTGGGATCTAACGCAGCCACGAGATTCCAAACCTTGATTTTGCTAAAACAAATAACTCCATTTAATAGTCAAAATGGCATATAATAAAACTAATATATTGAATATTAACAGTCCTGAATAGAGACAATACAAATAATTACATGGCTTTAAACCAAAATATAATAACACCCCTTTTCCCACGATTTTTCATGCTATATAAATTAATTCAAGCCAATTCTCTCTTTCATTTCTAATAAATGATCTATTTAGCCATCTGAATATTTAGTAAGTTATTACTTTAGATACATCCATAGCAAAATGAATAGATTAAGAAATGACTAACGAAGTAATTAATTAATAGTCTAACCACCTAAACAGGTGGCTAATTAGTACCCTCCAGAACGCTGGAGTTACAGCTCCTCTACAGTTCACATAAATACAAGTTTGAAGCACCTGTCTGAACTATCTAAACTAGAGGCTGCTATGAAACTTTGGACCATTTGAAAGGTCCTTTAACTCAATACCCTCAAGACCCCTAGTCATTTCATTTAAACTAATGATAAAAACACATGGACATACAGGTGTAAAAAAGGTACTACAAAGGTTGAAAATTGGTACTACAAAATTCTGCAACACGATAATGCTTAAAGCAATCAGTAAAATAATAACATAACGTGATTAATTAAATATCTAGCATCACTGAAAGAGATCCTCACACTTTTCCACTAGATCACACCGTCAGAATTTCATTTTGTGTTGACATTTATATATATATGTAGTAAAAAAAAAAAAAAATGTATGTGCAATATAGAAACAAAACAAACTATCCTTAGTTAGAATTTTTTTTAATACTTCATAGAAGTCCATCGCTTAAAAGCAATAGTACAGATCTGCTTAATATCTTAATTCAGAAAGTGAAAATTTAAATTTTTTTCAAAAGATGTAATATGTGAAGCAGTTTTTTGTCAACGCAAATCCTCCTTTATTTCTTGACCAATCTAAACGGTCAAGGTGTCAACAAATTTGCCTCTCTTCGTAGTTGTGCAATAAGATCTTACTTCTTCGAATTTTTCACCCTGAACAGCACGGAAAGCCCTCAAAGTTCGTTTTTCGATCATAAGGATAACATGGAGAAAGATGAATATCAATCAAAAAGTAACTGCTGTTAAAATATAAACAATTATTTACAAAAAGTTTTAACACCTTTTGAAATGTAAACAATGCTGTTTGTAATATTGATGAGGTTAGATCTTTCATAAATGTTAAACCAGGGAAGGTTGTAGGCATGGTTTAAATGGTAATTTAATGCTGTTATTTTATGTATCTAATTAATCTTTATCTGTTAAACAAAAACAAATGAAATAAACACATTTGAAATAGACCAAGTAATATCATTGGGTGTTTATGATAGTAAATTGGTCGGTAGCGTAGTTGGTTCAATCCCAGCTTCATGTGCTAAAGGTTTTCAGTTCGATCCAAATCAGAGTCAATACATTTTGAGAAGGATCAGCTGATAATCACCGGCTGTTCATTTGTCATTGGGCTAATAATTAATTACACTTTCTAAGGAATAGTCGGCCTTAGTTTGTAACAATGGCTGCATTCGTTTATCTACACTCATCACACTCATTCGAAATCCAAATTAGCCCATATCTTGACGATCGGCATCTTATGAATAATAATAAATAAAATAAAATAAATAGGTAGCAACTCAAGTAATGTGAGTGAGATGCTGTAAATAAATTTAATATTGTGATTTTACGTTATAAAGTTAACCTACTATTATTTGTAGTCAAAAGTAACAAGCCGAGGCCGAAGGCCGAGGTGTAACAAACGCAGTGACGGAGTTGGCACGAGTAGCACGCACGGGTGTCCCCTAGTAGTTTTACTATTCTCTTAAATTAAGAAGAAACTATTGGGTTCCTTTTATACTTACCCGTCGTATGCACCACTGACTATACGTTTACTATCGAATCTAATACACCGGACTAGTTCTTCGTGACCTTCTAATACTCGTAGACACGCTCCACACTCTATATCCCATAACCTATAAAATAACAGAAATAATTTTGTTAAAACAGAAAATTTGTTTACCATATTAGGTCTCTTGTCATATAGCATGTTACAAACTGGGCACTGTAAAATATTTTGTATCATAACATCAAGATAATCCTGTAAACATATATTATAATTAACATTTGCCTAAGATTGTATATCCGAATGACCTAGAAAGTATTGAAGCTTTATGAACTCACTAATAGAGCTTACAATAAGTCTTATGGCTAGACCTAGGTTAAGCCCTTGATCATATCATTACTAACAAATAGATATTTGATGTATAGGAATGTTAGTTCATGCAAATTTTGATTAGTTAGAATTCTGAAACTACTGCTGTTTTAAACTGCATTACACTTACATGGAACTGCACTAGCGCCTCCACTAATGGACCTCAAAATAGCTGATAATTAAAGACACAACATTTAACAACATGGGATGATAAATCACTAAGTATGTCTATAAAACCAATAGCAAAAATAAACCTCACAAGTTCTGGTTTTCCTCCAAAAAACTGAGTTCTCAGAACATACAGTAACTTGTGCAGTTAGGAAAATAGTCATTGGAAAATATATTTACAATGAGATCATATTTTGTATCTATCTTCAAACATTCAATGAAGGAAAATGAGTAACCGTCAGATCAGTTTGCCGAAGTTATGGCTTATTAATGCAAAAGTACAATTTTAGGTTAGGTTCAAGGGCACTAAGCCAGGAATTAGTATATGGAGAGATAAGACATCAGCAAACTTACCTTAGAAGACAAGTCCACTAACACCAGAGTAGTAGTAATGTATACAAAAGAATTACATAATCACACAAATTTTCAGTACTACTGGCACTTTCTTCCGGTGAGGAGAGAGGAGAGAAAAGAGGAGAGGAGAGGAGAGGAGAGGAGTGGAGAGGAGAGGAGAGGAGAGAGGAGAGGAGAGAGGAGAGAGGAGAGGAGAGAGGAGAGAGGAGAGGAGAGAGGAGAGAGGAGAGAGGAGAGAGGAGAGGAGAGGAGAGGAGAGGAGAGAGGAGAGGAGAGAGGAGAGGAGAGGAGAGAGGAGAGGAGAGAGGAGAGGAGAGAGGAGAGGAGAGGAGAGGAGAGGAGGGGAGAGGAGGGGAGAGGAGGGGAGAGGAGGGGAGAGGAGGGGAGAGGAGGGGAGAGGAGGGGAGAGGAGGGGAGAGGAGGGGAGAGGAGGGGAGAGGAGGGGAGGGAGGGAGGGAGGGAGGGAGGGAGGGAGGGAGGGAGGGAGGGAGGGAGGGAGGGAGGGAGGGAGGGAGGGAGGGAGGGAGGGAGGGAGGGAGGGAGGGAGGGAGGGAGGGAGGGAGGGAGGGAGGGAGGGAGGGAGGGAGGGAGGGAGGGAGGGAGGGAGGGAGGGAGGGAGGGAGGGAGGGAGGGAGGGAGGGAGGGAGGGAGGGAGGGAGGGAGGGAGGGAGGGAGGGAGGGAGGGAGGGAGGGAGGGAGGGAGGGAGGGAGGGAGAGAGAGAGAGAGAGAGAGAGAGAGAGAGAGAGAGAGAGAGAGAGAGAGAGAGAGAGAGAGAGAGAGAGAGAGAGAGAGAGAGAGAGAGAGAGAGAGAGAGAGAGAGAGAGAGAGAGAGAGAGAGAGAGGAGAGAGAGAGAGAGAGAGAGAGAGAGAGAGAGAGAGAGAGAGAGAGAGAGAGAGAGAGAGAGAGAGAGAGAGAGAGAGAGAGAGAGAGAGAGAGAGAGAGAGAGAGAGAGAGAGAGAGAGAGAGAGAGAGAGAGAGAGAGAGAGAATGGTACGGAACATTCGTGTGGTTATGTGATTCTTTTGTATATCACCTTTGGTGTTGAATCGGAGGAGCGATCTTAGGCATTGCACTTTGGCCAGGGACAATGCTAAGGATTTCCAGTTTGAATCCGCCTGTGGCTGGTATTTTTTTTTTTCAAGCAACTTAATGGTGACACTGATATGTGGCATCGAGGTGTAAGGTTCACCTTAAATAATCTTTATCCAGAATGGGAGGTGGAAGTTAACAAGATTAGTGTTTCTATTAGACTTGCAATAATTAACAAGAGTTTTGCAAATTTCTACTGATAGTAAAAGTAGGACAAGTTTTTTTTTTTATCTGGATATTTATTTAGACTATACATAAGTGTGCAGTATATTATTATAAATAACTCATCATATATAAATGGACATAACAATTAAAAATAAGAAAATTTAATTCTTTAAGTAAAAACTAGGATATAATATACAATTCCATTCTAAAGGCTTAGTGTAAATCTAATCAGATTCAATATACTTGATAAATAATTTATAAAGGAGAGCAGGTATTAAGATCTCAAAATCTGATTATATAAACTGAACTTTTTTACAAAGAGTAGGTTACCAAATTAATTACTTGCTGCAATTCCATCAACTGATCAAGCTTTTATTTCACATTTAAAAAAAGAGTCAAACAAATATTGCTATGAAATGTTCATTAAAATGTATGTCAATACACATTACAAAATACTATATATAATGTACTTTTCCAAAATATGTTCAATACTACTTTTCTTACTAGACCTATTCAAGATTTTTTTAAGTCTGAAAAAGTTTAAACTTTTTTTCAACTTCAATTAAAAAAATTGTGTTAAATACACATTTTTACTGAAAGATAAAATGGAATAAAATGTTCTAGCTTTAATTTAATCTGATTCGCATATCAAGGGTTCCCCGAATTGTCGCAATCGAATTGTCGAATGCAGCCTTATGTAATAGCAAAATGAGTAAAAAATTTTAACATTCAAATGATGAAATATTCTATAGCTGTTTTATGTGTGATTTTTTTAGTTTTGAAGTTGAAATTGTCCAATTTATTGTTTGTATTGTGTTTTTTTATGAATTTTAAACATCAGATTTTGTACTGATATCAAAATCTAGGTAATATTATCATTTGCACACTTTAATTTTGAGTTTGTACTTTAAGTTAACCTAAACAGCTAAATCTTCAATTAATTAGTTCTTATAATACTATTCAATCCAAACATTAATATCAGCTGTTTGAATAAACATTATGTCTTTTGATTATAACTCTTAAATTAATAAATATTTTTTTAACAAATCAATAATATAACTATTGTCATTGGAGGAAGTCTATAGTCATTGCTCTTTCATACTTTGTTACTCAAATTGGTGAATACTGTACATTATGCTATTTTTGAGTGATATATATATACTCTTCTTTTGTTGGTTATTATCTGCCCAACCAGGTGGTGAATCGAGTAGCTGTCAGTGTTGTGCAGGTGTAACCGTTAAACTCAAACTCTACACCACTGAAGCGTTTTGCAACATACTAACTGTTCTTGTTGCTACAAACAATGGTTCGTCCTTGTGCCGTTTGTGTGAAGGACGTTCTCGACTCTAAACAAAGCGTTGAATGTGATGGACAATGCGCCCGTTGGTTCCATAAAGATTGTATAAGATTGAACAAGGCATAATATGACCAAATCTGCAAGAATAATAACATTAAATGGTACTGCAGTAGAGTATATTGTAAGGCGCAACCTTCTACATCCTTAGAGAACACACTGGCCAAAATTATCACTGAACTGTCTGAAGTCAAGGTCTTTGTTTCCAATTGTGACAAGATAGATGACATTGTGGCGAGAGTAGAAAATATCAAGAAGGAAGTAGCAGATTTGAAGATTAAGTGGAACCTCGTGTGGAAGCTAATGAAACAAGCATTTCCCGTCTTCAGATGGATATTGATGGTATCAAGGCAAACAGCAATTCCTCTAATAGCATTCTTGCGACTGTTGAGGAAATCAATGAACGGTCAAGACGTTCTCGTAATATTATAGCATATAGCATCCCTGAAAGTAAATCTACAATTGCCAATAACAGAATTCGCCATGACTCGGATTTGGCTGTTGCAATAGTTGTAAATTGCCAAATTGATCCTCCCAAATGTTTAAAGACTGTTAGACTGGGTAAAGTAATACCAGGAGTAGTCAGACCTCTTCATATTCAGATGGAAAGTGAAACTGATGTCATAAACAGTTTGAAGCATTTTTCTAATGATTCGTTCAAAAATTCAAGAATCCTACTCTGACTGATGTTAAGTTATCGAGGGACAGGACCGTCAGAGAAAGAGAACTTTTAGTAGAGCTGAGGCAGGAGTTTAAACATAGGTTATCTCAGGGCGAAGAAGACCTTACTATAAAGTATATTAATGGAGTGCCGAAAATCGTTAAATCAAAAAACTTGCCTGCTGCAGTAGACATAAAAAATTGAATGTCTACTACCAAAATACCAATGGACTTTGGTCAAAAATGAATATCTTTAGACTTGCTCATTCCCTCTGTTTTTGATGTTATAATTATCACGGAAACTAAACTGTCTTGTGAAATTTCCAATACCGAACTGGGATTAAGCAACTCCTCCATATATAGACAGGACAGTGTTTTCAAGTTTGAAGAAAACTGGTAGTGGTGTGCTGATCGCTGTCAAGAAATGCTATACCTCATGGCCATTCCCATTGATGAACCGACAGTAGAAACTATTTTTGTTGCTCTGAGGGTTGCACCTTCTTCAATTATACTTTTTAATGCTGTTTATATTCCTCCAGATGCCCTAAAAAAGAAACTGCAACAGTAATGTTTGATTAGGACCTTTAATACTTGTCCTCTTTAACATAGCCTATATAGTATTAGATGATAGCTGTAATTTATCATATCTATTATCGAATTTTCTAGTTTTCTCTTGTAATTGTCATGTCTTTCCATTTATTACTACATTGCATTTAATCACTTTTTTGTTGTATTTAATTGTTAGTGATCGTATCAGATCAATTAACTTTAGTGTAGCCTGTGGTTGTATTCTTTAATATATCTCATTGCATGTATTTATTACGATCCAACTCAACTCAACTTATCATTAGCCTTAAGCGATAGCTGCAATGTCTATGTGATTTTATTGTAGATCAATTTTGCATATTGTTTCTGTTCTCAGCCGTCTTGCATTGTTTGTTGCTATATTTAAATATTGTTGTATTGTACGTTTATTGTAAATCATTGTACATTGGCGGATGCCGTTGAAAAAATAATAAATAAATAAATATGTGGTGTGAGGGGAATTAGTGGAGTAACTGTTGCTGAAGAGGTATAGGGGACGATGCATGAACTGTTCTGACAGCAATGTTTTTTGTTTGTGGTTTGACTAGCTTCATTTTACTCCAGCAATCATTACAATACAATGTACTGTGTATCAGACTTATTAGACATAACTCCTGCAATAAATTGACACAATTAAATTATAATTAAATCAATCATAAAATTGGTTTGCAAGGATTTCAGCTTCCCACTAAGACCATTATGTAAGTGCTTCTTACCTAATAGTATTGTCGGAACTGCCGCTGACTACTAGTCTATCCCGGTACTGTAGACACGCAATACCGCGCTTGTGGCCATTTAACGTGCGCACAAACTCACAAGACGAAGTGTTCCAAACTTTGATTGTCCGATCACCACTAGCTGACACAATGTATTTCTCATCAAAGTCAACGACGTTGACAGCGGCCCGATGACCTACTAACACACGTCGTAGCGTGATCTCAGTCTGGGAGGACATGTCCCACACAGCTATCGACCGGTCCTACCACACACACAACAAAAGTTAAGTTCATCATTAAATTTATTATTACTAACACTAACATTATTAATAGAGATACAAGATTATATACAAGACACATAGGCACTCAGAAACTTTTCTAAGGAAACAATTCATAAAACAGAAGAGCAAATGCCAGTGGGTTTAAGAAAGACTGAGTGACTAAGACTGGGAGTTGAATACTGACCACATTATGGAGCAGATATATCATAAATTATAATCAGCTTCCTGCATTATTTATAAGTGGATTGTTTTTTAGGTTTGAGATTCCATATTCATTTGAATAGTAGCGGTGATATCATATAATATATATATACTTAACATATAAGCTATTGTATGAAATAAGAAGATATTTCAAATTTAGTAGCAGTTCTAATTAATAGGGAGCACTTTTAACAGTAACAATTCTGGTTACTTTCAGGATTTTTGACCTTGTAATGGGACGGAAGCGCTTTACCATTACCCAAGTCATCATAAAGTTTGATGTGAAGTTGATGCAGGGTTTAGAATAGGCAATTATAGTAATCTGGGTTCGTTAAGAAGATTAGCTTGGTGCGATTTCTTAATAATACTGTCCTAATAGATGTTCCTTTAGCATTGTTTGAAATTTCTTTTATTGCTGTTGGTAATTTTTGATAAAATTTACAAGACCTATGAGTTGAGGTTAGAACAACTGTGTGTAACAAAAGGTTTGTAATATACACAAGTCTTCTAATAACTGTGACACAGTGTGTAGCTCATTCTCAGTTATCCTTAAACCATCTGATAAAGGTGTTAGTAATGAAAATTTGTCTTGAGTGTTTATGTCTAGAAGAAATGTCTGCCAACCTGTCTGTTCTTTTTCTACCTACTAACCAATTAAAGCCCAATAGGTTGTTAGCGACCCATATACATAATTATTAGTTTCAGTAAACATACATTTCTGATCTAAGTCCAATCACAATTAACCTTCTCTAGACAGACTAGAGAAATATCAGGTCACCTGACATAGACCAGTCTGTACATTCTGTGCATGTCACAGTCAGTCAAAGTCAGTGAATGGAAATGCATCATAGCTACTTCTATTTGTAGGTTAGTTTTTGTATCACATTTCTAAGTTTTCTTTTCTTTTTTTTTTTTAAGTGTTATTGAGATGTATAGTTGAATATATGCAATTTACAAAGAATGGTTTAGTTAGATCTCTAGGTGTAGATAATAGTAATTAATTTCCAAAAATAGTTAAGTTGGGTCACTAACGAGCCTTTGGGACCCAATCAAGAAAATAGGTCAAAGTCAAAATTTCTTTATTCGCTTTTATACAATAATTGTACATGGAATAGTGTCATTATGCATTTATACTAATTAAAATATATCACTAATATTCCTTGTCTTGACATAAGACACTAGGCCTAAGTAAAAAGTATCATTAAAAATGTGGTCCTAATGAATAAAATTCTTCCAGTGAATAAAATGCATTCTGCAACAAAAAGTTTTTAAGCAATAGTTTAAACGTTTTTAGATCATCTACTTCTCTTATTATTTTGGGAATACAGTAAAACCTCGCTAACTCGACACCCGCTAACTCGACAGTCCGGGTAACTTGACACTCGACAGATGGGTGCAAATTTATAATTAGCTTTCATTATTTGCATGTTGACTCAAGAACGGTGGAAATGGCCGAGGGGGAAGGCGAGTCGATCTAGTGCGTCTTTTAGGCTGCCTCGGGTCAAAGACCCGGTCTCATCTACCCTCGGCTAGTGGTGGGGGGGGGGAAGGTAGCTCGCTATTGTTTTCCTACCTGCTGTCGCCGCTTTCACATTCCTAACTGTTTACCGCATATTCTTTTTGTCTTCTCAGTTTAGCATTGGCGGTGAACGTGATCGGTCGCTTTGTTTGTGCTAGTCGTTTTGTCGTTCTAGACAGTAAGTGTCTTTCGTCTAGTTGTGATTGAAGTGTTGAAGTTGTGAGTTTTAACAAGAAAATCGGAGACATGTCATCGCAAAAGAGGAAGCAAGTGTCGGTGTCAATGGAACTGAAATTCGATGCGTTGAAGAGACTGGAAAAGGGTGAAAATGCGAATAAAATTGCGTTGGAGTTAAATGTCAGGCGTTCTACAGTTGTCGGTTGGAAAAACAAAAAATCGGAGATTGAATCATGGTGCTTAAAGAGAATTTGTACAGACTCAATTAAGGACAGAAAAACAATGAAATGTGCCGTACATGGAAAAGTCAGTGAGGCTTTGCATCAGTGGTTTCGTGTGCAAGGGATAAAGGAACGCCGATATCAGGGCCTATTCTTCAAGAAAAAGCGTTGAAGTTTTACGAAGAATTAAAAGAAGACGGAGATCCTGCGTTCACAGCAAGTAATGGATGGTTACACAGGTGGAAACAGCGGTATGGTGTTAAGCAAATCAGCATCTGCGGTGAAAAATTATCTGCTAACCCTGAAATTGTTGGTGAGTTTAAGAAAAGATTTCAACAACTCATAGAAAAAGAAGGACTTACTGGTGATCAGATTTATAATTGTGATGAAAGTGGCCTAAATTATCGCATGCTCCCAGCTTAAAGTTTAGCTTTAAAAAGTGAGAAGTCCGCTCCAGGTTACAAGAAAAGTAAAGAACGAGTCACTATTCTCGTGTGTAGCAATGCAACTGGAGGACACAAGTTCAAGCTTGCTATGATTGGAAAAGCAAAGAAGCCTAAATGTTTCAAACATGTAAAGTCTAATAGCGATGGATTTGATTTGCCTGTGTGGTATAGGAGTCAAAATAACGCATGGATGAGTGAATCAATTTTTAAAGAGTGGTTTTTCGAACAATTCGTACCCCAGGTTGAGCGGATTTTGGAGAAAAAACTCTTCCAAGAAAAGCAGTTCTTCTGCTGGACAATGCCACTACTCATCCAGACAATCAGTATTTACAGGACAAAGACATTAAGGCAATATTTCTTCCATCTAACGTCACATCTCTCGTACAGCCAATGGATCAAGGCGTTCTGGCAGCTTTGAAGAAAAGATATCGACCTAAGCTACTTTCATCTTTAATATTAGGCATGGAAGAAGGCTATGACTTGTTGTCTAAGCTAAAAAAGATTGATTTACTGGACGTTATTGGCTGGTTGAATCAATGTTGGAATGAACTAGAACCAATAACTCTTGTTCGCTCGTGGAGGAAACTTTTGGATCATTCGGGAAATGAATTTTTGGAAAAGAGAGAGGATCATGAAGCCTCTAATTTGATCGAACTTATGAAGAAGATTCCTGGATGTGAAGATACCGTGGAAGATGATGTCAGAGAGTGGATGGATCTAGATGGGGCCAGCGAACCACTAGGAGAAGATGAAATTATTGCTGCCGTGAAAAACCAAGGAGCAGAGAAGGAAGAAGGTGACTCAGAAGATGACACGGAGAGGAGTAATCAAGAAAAGAAGATGAGTTATAGTGACGGTGTGAAGTACCTCGAAGGAGCCTTGCGTTATTTGGAGCAACAAGGATCGTCTGCGATGGACATTTTATTCCTCCGGCGACTACTTGACGAAGCAGCCAGGTGCCGAATTCAGAAAGAAAAACAATCCTCAATAAAACAATTTTTCCAACGAATTTAGTTAGTATATTGTAATTGTTAGACATTCAAGTTTTCTTTGTGGATTGTTCAAACAGCAGCTGCATATATGTAAGTAATAAATTTATGTATATACTGTAGTCAAATTCATTGTGTGTTCATTTAGTAAAACCCATTACAATTACTGTACATTAATGTTCTGGATAACTCGACAACCCCCAAACTCGACAACGTCTGGGTCCACAAAGTGTCGAGTTAGCGAGGTTTTACTGTATAGTTAAAAAATTTTATTCCAGAATAAGTGGTGCTTCTCTTAAACTTTTCTAGGTTATGATGAGGTAAAATTATGGTAGCTTTGTTTCTGGTGTTATAAGAGTGAACCTCATTCAAAGTTTTTAAATTACGTTTGTGATTTTTTATATAAGTGACTGTATCAAAAATATATTGGCTATGAACTGTCAATATTCTTAATTTGGTAAAATGTTCCTTAACCGAATCATCACTTTTTAATCGCAAGATTGTTCTTAAAGCTTTTTTTTGAAGTTTGAGAATTTTATTTAAATTTTGATTTGAGGTCCCTCCATAGACAGGTATCCCGTAGGATATATGAGATTGAATAAGAGCGTAAAATACAGTTCGAAGCACTGATAAACTACAGAGAGAAGATAATCGTTTTAGGGCATAGATACCTGAGTTAATTTTATTGATTGTGGTCAACATGTGAATCCCAGGTGAGATGTTTATCCACATACAGACCTAAGAATTTGATTTTTTCTGCTTCATTTACAAACTCATTATCGATACAAATTTGAAATTCATGGATGTTTCTATTTTGTTTTGTTCCAAATGAAATAAAGTTAGTTTTTTTCATATTTAAAATAAGACCATTATCTATAAAAAAATTTTGAATTCCAGATAGTTCAGTGAAAGAGGCTAATTCTAAATCTAAGCTGGTTTTTGCTGACATAATGAGATTTGAGTCATCTGCGTAAAGACACAATTCATTTTTAATTCCGTCAAACTGACTCAGACAACTGGACATATTTTGGATGTAACATATAAATAATAGAGGCCCTAAAATTGACCCTTGGGGAACTCCATATTGAATTGTTTGTAATTTAGATTTAAATTTAGATATCCTGTTATTCTGAGTTTTAGCAATCTCAACATAGGCCTATTGCTTTCTATTTGATAAGTATGATTCAAACCAATTCAAATAGTTATTTTTTATTCCGATTTCTTGCAATTTTTTAATTAATTTACTGTGTGAGATGCTATCGAAAGCTTTAGATAGATCCATAAATATTCCTGCAACTTTATTTTTTTTGTCTATGGATTCAATTAGGGAGTCAGTAAAACTTACTTACAGTAAAACTTAGGTCAGGCTACATTGTGGGTCATTGGGTATACTAAAGCCACAACATCCAACATAAAAGTGCATGAAAGTAAAAAAGAAACTAGGAGAACTTGGGTCAAAGAGGATTTACTAACTACAAACACTGAAAATACCAAGCGGCCTCCTATAACTCTAGGAAAAGAATCTCACTCTGTGGACATTTTCAAATGCTTTATGAGGATTTTTGGCTGAAGAAATAGTAAAGTATAGGTTTTTAATTCAACACAAAAAAAACTCACTAGTAGGTTTGAGATGGATGTCCCAGAATTTTTTACATTTTTAGGAATTCTTTACTTGACAGGCTAGTAGATAGCAACTTGGTTAGTAGATAGCAACTTGGTAGTAGACACATGCAGTTTGAATAGGACTTGATTATTACTATTTCATGAGATAAACTAAGAAAAAAATCTAAACTTGGCAAAATAATTCTCCTTGAAGAACAAATTACGCAATTTTATGTGTGCATCTAAGAAGCCCCATTCAGTCTTGAGTAAAGAGGGTATATAATATAAAACTCTATCAATAAACAAATTCTCATTGCTGTTCTTTTAACATAAGTTATTCCTCCCAGAACATGAGAAATACCTGGAGGTTTAAGTATAGGTTGTACCTTGGAGCATGTAACCATCATGCCGTTACTGAAGCGTAAATGTAGCACAGCCTCGCAGTGGTGTATCAGCGTGTTGACCATCTCTCCGGAGACTACATCCCATACTCGCACCGTGCTGTCACTAGAGCCGCTTATGATCACTTTGTCATCGTACTGCAGGCAAAGCACTGACCCCGTGTGACCCGTCAGGACCTGTACACACAGTAGTGTTAAAACCACAGATATGCCAGCGTAAGATAGCATTGACGCTTTTTACTTGTTCTTTAATTTCTAGTCTCAGTATCACTTTAAACTAGTTCAAATAAGACTGATAAATTCCAGAACACATAATATATTGTTAGCACTTCTGGTATTTCTACACAAAATCTGGACATTTTTATTAATACAATTTTTGTATTCACTCAGAAAAGATCTCAACATTTATTCAAAATCTTCAATACTAAGTGATTATTCTTAACTTCAGGTTAATGTTAAGAATATACAACAAATCAACAAAATACATAACAGGTTATTTAGATAAAACGGGTACATTCCTACCCTGTTGGGATTTGCATCAGGTTGCGATTGTTAAGAGGCTGTTTTTAACATTATGTGACAACCATTTCTACGGTTACTCAAACTGGTTATCAACTGTGATCAACTTGGGTAGGCTTCAATGAGGGTTTGGAAGTATAGTAACACAAACAAAACCCTGCAGCAAAGCCAGGTATTTACAGATAGTTTTTTAATCTTTGTAAAATCTCTTTATTTCCAATGTATAAAAATATAATTATTTATGTAGGATAAATGAAAAATATAATTTATTTATTACTCCCTGCAGTAGAATCCCTCTTAACCGGCCACCTTTCAATTGGCCCCTTTTCAAAAACAGTGACTTCTTTTTAAACGGCCATTTATCGATGAAACATCGATTTAACCATTAGTGATGAGCTGAAAATGGAAAAATAAAAAGAATTATAATTATTTTCACTAGTCTGTCAAGAGCTTCTGTGGTGTGGTGACCTTTACTGATCATACTACTATAGTTGTAGTTTATCTTCATTTAAATCACGTGCCTTTACGATTAATTATATGTTTCGTGAATATACTTCATACGGTAAGAACAGTAGATATTCTAATAAATAATGAAATTAATTGCTTTAGATAAACTGTAATATAAAGAAGATTGTGCACCTCGGCTTAACCGGTCAAATCATTACCGGTCTGGCCCCCAGTCCCGAGGTGGCCGGTTAGGAGAGAGTCTACTGTATTGCCAATTTTTCATCCTGATGTTCCGATACATTACTTCTTACAGGGTCAATTTTATGATATTGTCTTTTTCAATTGCACGATAAAATGTACCCTGTACTGCAGAAATCAAATCTTTTCAGAGGTTATTGTTAAATTAAAATAAGATATATTTATTGTTACTCTTCAGCAAGGCAATAGAAAAAAGGGTTTAAATTTAAAAACAAATTAAAAGTTTAATGCTGTGACCTTATTTATTAAGTTATATGATATAAAAACAATAAAGCAAATTTTTAATAAACTTAAGCTTTACAGGTACAGTCTTACATTTTTCAAAAACATAAAAATTGTTTTAAAATTCTATAATTGTGCTGTTATAATATCACCTTGACACATTGTAATGTATTGCGGTCCCATATTTTAATAGTATTGTCCCTTAGACCTGAAACTATTTTGTGGTCATCGTACTGTAGACAGTAAACCCCCTTGGAATTTTCCGATCTGCAGTTGATTCTTTGCAGAACGTGTTGACCCGTCCTCCAATTATTTTCTATACTCTGAAAAACAAAATAATTTTTTTAAACTAAGCATACAGTAGTTTCAAAAAATATAATATACGTAACATTTTTAAATATTAAACTTAGTTTTTGCAGCTATAGCCTAGCAGTTCACCCCACAACAATATGAGCATGTATTAGGCACCTCATCACAACCTTTATGGACAAACACACAAACATAGTTTGTAGCTCTGTAACCAACTTCTATACTTAACTGCATCTTTAACATTTATAAACTATAAAGCTTGATGTAGTGACTCACTCACTGACACTAAATGTTGAGGCACTTCTCGGCGCCCTACTCCCATAAACTGTATACTTGAATTAAAGCTCTCGGTCTGAAACCTCCAAGAAAATTCATAAAAATTTACTTTTTTTTCACTCATGAACAAGATGGCGGCCTTTTTTTACTCAAAACTGCCCCAATGTATTTGTTATGTGAAAATCACAAAAAAGTAGTTATTACTACCTAATTTGAGAAAAAGCTTGAGTAAAATGTTCAAACCTTCACAGTTCTACACGGGTGACAAACGTGCACCATATATATGAATTTCAGCTTAAAATCTTACAATTTTGAGATATTGGAGGCCAAAAGCTGAGATTTTTGAAAATCTATAATTGTTTAGTATTGGCGTTACTCATTCAAGTATGGTATCAAATTAAAGGTATTTTTCTCCTAAATCTAAATATACCATCAGATTTGGAAAAGGGCAAATAATATGGGGAATATGCACCAAAAACCGAAAATTCTAAGAAAAAAACAAAATAGGGTAGTGCTAAAGTAATACAACCAAAAGGGGTATCAAACTATAGTTATTTATCTCCTAGATCACATTAAACCATTACATTTCGGAATTGACAACGTTTAAGGGCTTTGCCCCCCTCCAAATAAAAAATGCTCCAAAAACCAAAATTGGGTAATGTTAAATTAATACACCCAAGTGGGGTATCATCAAATTAAAGGTATTCTTCTCTTAATTACTAATTTACCATTAGATGTTAGAAAATACTATGTTCATGGCCTCCACTGCCCAATAAAGTGTATACTTGATTTGAAGCTCTCTGTCTAAAACATTTAGGTAAATTCACAAAATTTTACTTTTTACACTCATAAACAAGATGGCGGCTTTTTTTACCCCAAAACTGCTCCAATGTATTTCTTATGGGAAAATAGCAAAAACGTCGTTTTTATGACCTAACTTGAGAAAAAGCTTAAATAAAATGTTCAAACACTCACAATTCTTCACACATTACAATTGCACCTTATATAAGAATTTCAGCTTAATAACTAAAAAATATGGGTTATCGGGGGCCAAAAGACCATAATTTTTGAAAATGTAAAATTGTTAATCCTGATGTTATCTACTCAAGGGGAGTATCAAATTAAAGCTATTTTAATCCTGATTCCAAATAGATCATCAGATTTTGAAAAGAGCAATTAACAAGGGGGTATATACCCCAAAACAAAAAAAGAGTAGTACTAAAATAATACACTCAAGTAGGGTATCAAATAAAAGGCATCTTCTCTTAATTACTAATATACGGCCACATTTTAGAAAAGACTATGTTTATGGGCTCTACTGCCCCAAAAACCAAAATTCATGGTTGTACTGGTTTACAATCCTGGCAAGCACTAGGCTGATCTTCCTCATAAGGCAGCTTGCCTAGGATCCACAAATGGGATTTTAGTTAAGTGTTTTAGTAAGGTCACAGGCTGAACTTCCACCTCGAGGCCGTAGGCCGAGTTCCACAAAGAGGTCTATAGTAGAGCGTTTTGGCGAGCCGTAGGCCGAGCTTTCTCACGAGCTTGCAGGCAGGGGCTAAAAGAAGAGTTACAAGGCGAGGCCGCAGGTCGAGCTTACCTCAAGAGTGCAGCAAGTGATGAGGTTGGTGTGCAAAGCGGGCAGGGGTTTCCCCTAGTTTATTGAATACTTTTCCACCTCTTTTTTAAATACACAATATATGTCAGCTGTAGACTTTTACCACTTGGCAAACCTTGTGATCTTCATGGTGATGGTGAATGGGAAATGGAAGAGAGAGATAAGAAAACAATCGTGACAAACATAGCTCAGATATATGACTACAAAAACAGACCTATAATTCAATGAGCTGAGAACAGAAGAAAATTGATAACCATTCTCTCCAGGGATTTTCCTCAAGTTGTACGTTTTAACTGTAGATGATGTCTCAAAACCTAAATCTAGTATATATCCTGTTCACTGTAATTTATTATAACTAATGTAAATTGGTATGGGAATGAAATTCACAAATTACAAGTACTGTCATAATCACCAATGAATATACATCTATAAGAAGCAAACAGCCAATATTAAAAAAAATCAGACTACTTTTTTCTATTTTTGCCATCTGCTGCTGCAAGTGAGACAGAAAACGACAGAGAGAGCAGTGCGGCTACCTGGAGAGAGAGAGAGAGAGGGAAGATTACAAATTGCCATGAAAATGAGAGTGACAGGAAATCGTGGACTGGGGTATTGTGTTGGGAGAGAGGTACGTGGCAGAAATTCTCAACCAGCAATGCGTATTGGTAGCTGCTCTAACGTCATTTTGTCTGCTACAGCAAGTCTGACTATTTCCCTAATCTCTTTTTGCTTCTTATTAGGAGTGTGCGAGCACTCGAAACTTTGAGTATTTTACTACTCAAACTCGGCTCAAAGCTCCCGAAACTACTCGAAGTTGTTCGATCGAGTAGTTGTATTTCACGAAATATCATATTTACATCTTAACCCTTTTAGTGCCGACGTGCGCCGTGAGCGCACGTCGCTATTTATTCGAAAAATCCCGGAGTGCACCATGAGCGCTCGTCACTACATTTTACTAAAAATGCTGACGTGCGCTGGGGGCGCACGTCCGGTTTTTGTTATAGTGTAAATTCAATTATTGACCAAACGCCACCAAACTTTGTGTCCTGTATCTAGATACTATTACTGTTGTCAACAAAAAATCCTTTTTACTCTATGCTAAACGATGATGACGTAATAGCACATGTTTACCGCTACATTTCGTCATTCAGTGAGTGTATGTTTTGGTTGTTGTTATTGTTTTGTTGCTAGGTGATCGTTTTGTCTAAATTTGTACCTTTTTATTCTTTTATTTTAGTTTGTATGTATTATTTATAAGTTATGTAAATAGATTGCATCATGAGTAAAAGAGCGAGATCGCCTGTAAGTGAAAATACAATCCTAGATAGTGTTGCACAAAGTGGTGTTCATGTTTATGATGAAGACGATCTAAGTGATACTTTTGTGGACAATATTTCTGAAACTGATAGTAATTTGGGATTTGGGGATGATACGGATGATGATCCAGATTATGAGGCTTCAGGTATGTCGTCTGATGATAGTGAAGTAATACCAGCTACATCAGGTAGGCCTAGGAATATTACTGTTTCTTCTAGTAGACCTATGCCTAGTACTAGTTCCAGTAATGTAGATGCAGTAATCGATGAAGTTGCAAGAAACCCACCCTTTCTCCACAACATAGGCCTATCTGATAATGATGAAAATGATAATAATGACAATGATAATGATGATAGTGTTCCTGATTGGACTGAAGTGACAGAAAATAATGATAGGCCAAATGTAAATAATTTTGGATTCAATGAAGTAACTGGTCCAAAACATTGTCCCCCCCCATGATGCCCCACCAATTGCATATTTCAATCTATTTTTTACTGTAGGCCTTCTTACTCAGTTTGTACAAATGACAAATAAATATGCCAGAAATTATATGACAACACACATTCATAGCATATCATCTGGATCTAGGGCCCGCGATTGGAAAAATGTGACTATAATAGAAATGAAGGCATTTATTGCTACCCTTTTGAATATGGGTATTGTAAGAAAACCCACAATTGCATCTTACTGGTCCACAGCTCAATCATTGAACACAAATTGGTTCGGTAACATGTTCAGCCGCAATAGATTTCAGTCCTTATTGGAATTTTTTCATGTAGCGGACGATTTGCTTCCTAAACCTGGACAACCTGGGTATGACCCATGTGGCAAGTTTGATTTTGTTTTAAAACATGCTAATTGGGTATTCAGATATTATTATACTCCACACAGAGAAATATCAATAGATGAGAGTCTTGTGGGCACAAAAAGCCACTCTCAAATCCTGCAATATCTCCCCAACAAACATCATCATCGTTGGGGGATAAAACTTTGGATGCTGTGTGATTCAATCAGCAATTACTGTTTGGCTTTTGTATGCTACAGAGGCAGTAGGGATACTGAAAGCATTTTAGGAGTTCCCTTCAATGTTGTAAAAACACTTTTGAATATTGGCCAGTATTTACAAAAAGGATATCATCTTTTTGTAGATAATTTCTTCATGAGCATACCACTAGCAAAATATCTTTATGAAAACCTAACTTACATCACTGGAACAATAAGAAAAAACCGCAAAGGTATTCCTCAAGCATTTAAAAATAAATTTGCATTTGGTCAAAGGACATATATGCGAAATGAAAACATACTGATGTTAGGACACCGTGAAAAAAAGACCCAAAAAAACCCCGTCTTATTGCTGTCGACTAAACACAAAGCTGATAGTGTAGATTGCAGAAGTAAAAGGAATGCTAACATAGTGCACAAGAAATCCACAATGATAAATGACTACAACAGATTTATGGTGGTATTGACAGTTCGGATCAAATGCTATATTGCTACTTAGATGAACGCTTTAGTTTTATGTACTTTCTTTATTATTTTTATAAACTATTTGAAACATTGGACTCAAGAACATGTGTATAGAAATATTTTTTATGGATTCAGTGCTAAGTATGTCATTTTGGATTTTACCAAGAATTTAGGATTTTACATGGTTTTTGGAGAAATACAATAACTTCTCCATTTTTCAAGGTAACTGCTTCAAATTTTTTTGTGTGTGTTAACAATTAGATTTACTACAATCTGTACTAAACCATTTTAGTGTAGGCTAACATATAAAGGCAGTTATATATGGTCAAAGTTAAAAAAGAAATTATTTATTTATTTATTTTTTACAAACACAAATTGTAAAAATGTTATCCTAACTTCATGAGTATTTTTTTAGGTACTACACATAATTACCTAACAAACAACACCTCATATGTTAATTTATTCAAATAAACAAAAAAGATATGATTTTTTTTGTTTAAATGTTCTCAAAATCTTGAAAAATGGCCTGGGGTTTTTCGCATACACCTTTATAAAACAGGTTGGGATTTTTCACATGTACATTGAAAAAATGTCTGGCACTAAAAGGGTTAGTTTAGTTTTACGAGTAAACATTTTTATAAGTTATCAATAAAAAATGTTTGTGTTTTATTTTACCCTTAATCATAAGTTATCAGTTTCGTACGCGTAATTATGAACTAAACAATACGCCTAAGAATAGGTAGTACACGACGACAGTCAAATGAACTAGTCGACGTAATGAACGAGTTCCTTCATTATGATTTGAACTCAAAGTGATCAACAGAGCTGGGAAGGTAGCGATCACTAAATAGTTAACCGTAGTAGCGATCACAAATGTTGGTTGTCGAGTCTACTAGTCACTTGTAACCTAACCTAAAATAGCGTGAATAAAACAGAAGTGCTTGTTAGTGTCTTTATAAACCCAGAAAGAGAACGAGAGATTCGGTTCAAGATGCTCAAAAAGACCTGTTACCAATACAAATCTAATAGTCTGTGCATCGTGGAAATTACGCATATTTTCGCTCATATCAATAATACCGTTCAATCAAAAACGTCCCGAGAACGGGTCACTTTACATCCCAAGAATAGATCTTCCCATCTTTTATAGGTGAAAGTTCATCTCGGTTGTAGTATACGTATGTGCAAGGAACCGTTCAGCTCCTTTTCGGAACTGAAATTATAGTATATTTATTGCGAGTCGATTGAGGTCTATTTTGTTTTTTAATCTGAGCAGGGAATCGTCCAATGATTTGACGTAAGAAAATACCGTAACATATCATACAAAATATGGTAATGGCATTCTAGCGTGTGACAAAACATTATTGATTTATTTTCCGTCAAATAAAAAATAGATATATTAATTATTATTCTGAAAACGCCTTTGATTGCCAAAACTGTGTGTAATATTTGCGCATACGATATTTTTTCCTGTCAAATTGTTGAACGGTTTTCTGACTAGGTAAGACAATAACACAGTTGGAGTGTAAAAGGTGGTAAAGTACGATAATTTTGAATCGTAAATTCACTGAACGGTCTCCCGTTCACATTGACGTCGATGTAAACTGTAAAACAATCACGAATCAACCAAAGTGAAGGAGAAATACGTTGGAAGATCTTTTCTAAATAAAATACGAGGAATTTAGAGATTCGGAAAATAATTTTTGTTGAACCGAAGCCTTATCAAATGTCTCGTTTTTTATTCATAAGTTTATAGTTTAGGTGCCCAAAATCTTCACTGTATCACTAGTTGGCACTTGGCTGATATTTCAGGCTGCATCTCATCGCCAATATCGGCTAGACCTATATTAGCCGACCACGTCTTTGGTTTTCATTCGATTACACCAGGTTTTAACGAATTTCTCGTTATGACATAATTATTTATCTGTTGTTCAGTGTAGCCTCATATATCGAAGTAGTTCCAAGTTGCACATATTTCATTAGTGATCACAATTTAAAAACTAATTAGTATTTAAACAACTCCTTACCATAATTAAAACTACAGTAATTTAAGATTGATAATTTGACAGAATAATTAAGTTAATAACCCCTAACACAACATTGTTAAATAAATTGAACTTAACTTTTAATGGTAATACAAAAGTATTTAAAAAACAATATATACCAGTACTAGCTGACTGTCTGAGGAGTAGTTTTGTTTACATAGAGGGGGATGGTGACAAGCGGAAGTGAGTGAAAGTATCAAACAGCGAGCAGTGATGTCATTAGGACTATTTCTAGCGTCTGCAAAACTCGAGGAGCTGTCAGCTGGTTGACCAGGATAGTGAACAGTGAACGTTTTACACTAACAGTTGTTCACTACCGTCATTTACTTCTGAGGTTATACTACCCATCTCTATTGCTGCAACTAGTCTGTATGCTTTTTCCACAATACCTAAGTACTAAATTTTACTATATACATGACATATCACTTGCTTAACTACCATACCTTTATCCATTCATTTCTTGAACAGTAATTCTTGACTAAAGGTTGTTTATGGTGTAAATACCTCTTTTCATTGCCCTTTAACCCTTATCACGCAGTACGTGCATATACACGTAATAGTTACAAAAATAATATTTTCGCAATTATGTTTCTAATTTAATCTGGTAGTGCGTTTGGGTTATGGGCGGTGACTCATGAGAGACACATTGTGAGACTTGTGACCTTTTGTTGGCCTGTCAATCACTACGAGACTGGTTTTTGTCTGGCAGTGTACATTTCAGCTGCGCCGCCCAACGCCACAAGCGCGCAGCTACTGTTGACCTGAGCGGTTGTCATTGTCCGCCGCCTGACCTCTTTGAAACTGTGTATTTAGTTGTTTTTATCATTACTTTAGTTTAATATACGTTAGTAATTTATTAGTTTTAAATGTTAATATGAATAATCCGGCCAATTTTGATTTTGTGGAAGGTACTAAATACATTGTATTCAAGTGCTATATGTATTTACTTATTTTTTATTATATGTGTTATGTGCAGGCCTTGTCTTTATCAGTAAATGAACTCAATTTTACATATTTTATTGATAGTAATAATATTTTGTATTGATTCATACTGTATAAGTGATCTATGCCTTAGGCTAACTTTCAAGTACAAGTTTGCTTATTTACATATTCATATATAAGAAAAAAAGGTAAAGTAAGCTGATAAAAGTTTCAAAATGTTATCACATCTTTTATTTTCCTGTACAGAATAATAAAAAACTGAGCAACTAAAAAATATAATTTTGATTTTTTAACAATAAATTAGCGCTTAATGGAAAATAGGCATTGTATAAATGGCGCTTTAAGGGTTAAGTATAATTGTTTTCCTTGTTTTTCTGCTACAGTCTTAGAAAGATTTACAAGTCAAACCCAGTTCTTAGATTTCTACCAAACATTAATTTATCAGGTGTTTCATAATTGGTGGCCTGTATCAAGTTGCAGTATCAAATAAGATACGATTTAATGATAGTAATAAACTAAAATTATCTTTAAAAGTAGCATGCAGCTTATATTTTAACATGTTTAACCAAATTCTCAGCTTTACTTCAGTTGGTAAAATAGGAGTTTTTTTGTTTTGTTTTCTTATCATTACTTTTAAGAAAATTTTTTAATTCAGCAGAATTAAATGGTGGACTATTAACACTATGAACCGCAACGGGTAAACCAAATCTTACTTTGTCAACTGTCAGACAGGCTGCTGTTGAGGCCTACGTTGAAATTCAGTAATTTTCTCTCAATATTATATATAAATAAAAATATGCATGCTAACAAATGACACTAGGCAAGCTTATAGTAGTAAATAACTAAAAATTAAAAACAGCTGAAAAACTTACATCTATATCTTGAATAATTTTTGGAAATAAATTCCTATAAAAATTATGGTTTGGGTGTTGTTTTCCAGGCTTTGGCTTGAACAAGAACTGGATCCTGAAAATAAAATAATTATAAACACTGTTTAAGCTAATTTACTTTAGCCTAACCATTCCCTGGCCAGACATATTAACAATTTATTTCATTTACTCTTTAAAACAAATTAGATAAAGGACTTTCTTAGTAACTTTACTTCCCTTTTTCCTGTAACCTAATTTACTGGCGATATCTTGACGAGAAGATTTACACTCGCTAAGTGAAAATATCTGAAGCCTTGTTGGGCTTTACCGAGTTTATAGACCTTTCCGCTCTCTGGGCCATACTTCAGATTGTTCATAAGACAGTTCCTGGTGCACCATGCACATTAATGTCAAACATTTTTGATTATTGTACTACTTTAACCCCCTCCCCTTATAGGATTTTTAAGACCATGAAGTCGGAACTAGTGGATATAGGCTCTATGCTCGGTCCTCTTAATACAGACTCCACTCAATGATTGCCATCAACATGGACACTAGTGGTAGTCAAGGTTCAGATGTTGTGTAGAGAAGAGACCTAAGTGTCAGACTTGTTAGTTAGCTGAAAATCAGACCAACACTACGTGATTCGGATTCCACATAAAGCTGTGGGTCCCTTAGTTGCCCTGGTTATTGGGCTATTGATAAATAGCTCTTTCTGAGGAACAGTCGACCTTACTTATTAATAAAGACTACACTCTTTCATCCACACTCATTTACTCCTCGTATTCGCCCATATTTTGACGATCGGATTCATATGAATAATGATAAAATAATTAGATAATGATCCTGAAACTGAGGTTGTGAAAAATACCTTTAAGCTTCTTCTTTGGAACCTTTAGATGAGCTTGCATATCCAGCACCATAACTATTCCATAGTTGATTTAAATCTTCTTATCTAAAACAAGCAGCATCCGGACAACTTTTTTTGCTCCAAGGATTCTAATTTCATCCCTTAGGGGTAGAAACAGCTCCCCATGTTTCCTCTTTACCATAAGAGTAACATTTTAATTAATTTAATAATTCATTTCAAAGAGCTGATATAAAAAACATGACACAAAAGCTTGGCTAATTTGGTTTTAATAGCGAAACGTTTAAGGTCATTTCTACTAACTCTGACATGATTGCACTACCTAGCATTGCCCTAAAGTGGGCTTAAAGGGGTGTTTTGTAGATCATAAAACTTAGTTATCTATAAGAATGGTAGTAGGCTGGGATTTTATATTGATGTGATTGTGATGGTTTAGTGAGAACAACAGAAGGAAGAGTAAGCAAGCAAGAGAATCACCCCATAGCAAAGCAAGGGGTGACGGCTAGTTTTGGACATTTACAAATATCCTAGTGTTATTAACCTGATTATCCGTTGTTACAAAACCAGATCTAAAGATTAAGCCGCAATATATTACTTTGGACTGACCAAAACATTAGAAAGTCATGATATTATCACACTAAAATTTTAAAATTAACAAATGGTACCTGACAAAAAATCATACAATATATGTGATGTGCTCCAGGAAAAGGGACCTTATGATACATGACCAAAATTTTCAGTACAGCTGATTTTATGAAATAAGGTCAAAAACATCGATTTTTAGGTTTTTATTGAAATTAGTAGTAAATATGTTTCTCCACATAGAAAAACTATTTTTAATTTAGTTATTAATTGTAAAACAATTAAATAATCGGTTTTCGTGGACCCTTGCACGATTAAGAAAAGGGACCTTAACTTACTCCATTTAAATAGCATGGAAGTAAGTTAAGGTCCCTTTTACATTTCATACACTGTTGTATTTCCTTGGGGAATTATTCATGTAGGAAGAATAAGATTATTCCTCCATGGAATTATTATGACTTTTAAGTAACAATAAAATATTTTACCATAGATTAAGCCTATGTAAACTTAATCTATGATTTCACTATGTTTAGAGGGGGAATTTTTTTTGTTATGTCTTTCCACATCACTGTCTGAAAGTCAGCTGTTGTTGTTGACTGTATTGTTTACATGTTTGAATGCTAAAGATAAACAAGCTACTTTTCATGTTTTACCAGTAAATTGTTAAGGATGGAGGAAGATATAGCTCGAATAATAAATCGTTATGGTGGTGAAGGGATTCCTGAAGACCTTAGAGGAGTCTTTGAAGATTATTTTAACAATGACAGAGATTGTGATTCATCTGCAAGTGATTCAGATCAGAGTTTGGCAGCAGAACTTGAGCCTCCAGAACAGGAGGTAGTTGAGATATCCATTGATGATATTCCTGTAGTTTTGAGGTAAGTTAATTATAATACTAACACTATGTAGCCCATTAAATAGCTTGTAGGCTTCTATTTTAAATAAATTACAAGACTTAACCTAGGCTATAGCCTACTAAGAACATGTATTCTAGGCCTAAGTCTTTGTTTCGGTTTCTTGAACAATCTTGTAATAGAAATACCACTCAAATATAAATAAAATGTTACTGGCTTACAAAGCTGCAAGTAATATGTTACTTGTTTTAGGAAGACGCATTACTTGCTGTGGACCAACTTTTGGATGTACCCATTGAACTCGCTGAAACTTTTGATGAAGAAGTGCCAGTTGTCGGGGATGAAGAGGACAATGGGAATATCTTGCCTATTTGGGTAAGTTCGTCTCATTAACCTAGGCTATCGTTAATTTGATAGTTGGAAGTTAATAGTAAAACTTAACCTAACCTAGCCTAACCTTACATTCGGTAGTAGCGATAAGTCGAAAACGGCAAAGCGATGTCGGCGCATATGTATCTTCTGCCATAACTTTCATGTTCATAAACTTGTGTTAACATTCAATTAAACTGTTAGCCTAATGATTTTTATGTGTTACAGGAGGCGGTTGAAACGGATGCCAGAGCTAATGAAGACGATACATCAATCAGGACCTGCAAGATAGAAGGCTGTTGCGCCAAACGGTGCACTAATAACTTTACATTAGATGAGTTGCTACAGTACAATTTTGATAGTAGAAATCTAGACTACTACTCTGAGGGAACCAACATTTTGGACCTAGTCATATTGGGCGAAATAAGAGGTATGTCCCGATCCAGTGATAGCGTTAAAAGAGGAAACTCTATAGTAACTAAAGAGAGGGAAAGAAATCGAATGATGTACATGTTGAGAGGCATTCCTGTTTGTGAAAAATTGTATTTGCTCTCCCACTCAATTAAGATTAAGATATTTAAAAGATTAATGCGACATTACAAAGAACATGGGATCTCGCCTCCCATTCATGGTAATTTTAAAAGAACCCCAAAAAGTACAGTTAAGCATGAAACTGTAGACAAGATTGTATCTTTCATTCGAAACTATGCGGAGGAGTCAGCATTGTTTATGCCAGGTAGGCTAGCATCACAATACAATATTGTTAAGTTGCTTCCTTCTTCTGACAATAAGTCTATACTTTACAGCAAATACAAAGACATTTGTATTGCAAACGATGAAATCTGGGTAAGTGGACCTGCGTTCCGAAAGATCTGGAATACATTTTGTGCTGACATAGTCATAATGAAACCCAAAACCGACTTATGTGAACTGTGTCAAAGATTCATTCATATTGAACTTCATATTGAAAATGAAAAGCATGTTCCCAATTCCTACAATGGAAATATCCATTACTCATTTGACTTTGCGCAGCAAATTCACATACCGTTCAACACACTTCAGCCAGGACCTATTTATTTTTTAACACCTTTTAAAGTAGGCCTATTTGGCATTATGAATGATACTGTTAAAGTTCAGCATAATTTTGTCATACCAGAATCCTGCAGTGTTGCTAAAGGGGCAAACGCTATTATAAGCTATTTACATCATTATTTAGAACATCACGGTCTGGGAGAAAAAAATTTATACTTACATGCGGATAACTGTGTGGGCCAGAACAAAAACAATATTGTCACATGTTACTTGGCTTGGAGAATAATCAATAAGTTGCACACAAACATAACATTGTCATTTCTCCCAGTAGGCCACACAAAATTTGCCTGTGATTGGACATTTGGGTTACTGAAGAAAAAAGTTAGAGTAGGGAAAGCAAGTTGTCTTGCTGATGTAGTTGAAATTATCTCAAACTCAACCCCTGTTTCCAAAGTTAACCAATCAGTATTGACAGGCAATGAACAGGGTGATGTTTACGTTAAAATGAACGACTGGCTTGGCTACTTTGCAAGAAAAAAATGGAAAGCGATTAAGAATATAACAACATACAACCATTTTTCTTTCAAGGGTGGGGATGAACATGTTGGCAAAGTGACATGTCAAATGACAATTGGGGGGCCAGCAGTTACTTTTACTATTACTAGTGACACAGGAATTATTGAAGACCACCCAACAGAAATTGTTCCTGAGGGGCTCTCCTGGAAACGGAAAAATTATCTATTTCAAAAAATTAGGCCTTACTGTGACGAAGCCCACAAAGACTTACTATGCCCAGATCCAGGCCCAGAACCCATTGCAAGTAGGCCTACTAATGAAGAAGTATTAACAGAGTTAGAAGAGGAAGAAGAAATATTATTGACTCCAAAGCCTAGAAAGAGAGCGCGGAAGCAACAAATCACCAAACCGAAAGCAGCCCAGGAACCCGGAACTTCGAAGAAGAAGAAGAAGAAGAAGTAAAGTTTTTGACCTCATGTAAACATTTTTTTTAAATATCACTCAGCATAAGTATCACCATAACAACTGTTTAAACTTTAATAACACAGCACATTGTTATGTAGAAAATGTAAATTTGAAAATTATTAAATTTTCTTCCAAAATATTTGAATTTTTTCATTACCCTTAGTCATTAATTTTTTATAAAATGAAAAAAAAGTGTTTCAATAACATGTGTTCTCCTATTTATTTTGTTGCCCAGACAATGTGCAACATTTTGATACCAAATAGGTAGCAAAATAGTAATAAATCATGCATGTTTCATTAGGTTAAACTTTATTTAACTTTAAACGTGATTTACCGTAAACTAACGCCATTAAAAGTAATATTTCAAACTTCCATAACTTTGTCAAATTTTAAGATAGAATTTTTTTAAAAATACCATTGGATTCAGCAAGAAAAAGACTACAAGAAAATGTGAATAACTCAAAAAGTGTCTCATGTATCATAAGGTCCCTTTTCCTGGAGCACATCACATATATTGCACTAAGAGTCAATACTTTAAAATAAATTGTCTTGTTTATTCAAAAGTATTCTGAAAAGACATTTTTTAACAAACTATTTTATTTGCTCTTAGGACATCATTTTATTCACTGCATGAGTTTTATTCTATAAATCACACTGATTTTAGTTTTCAGATTTTTATTTTTAGTTTAGTTTACTCACTTGGTAATTTACTTGCTTCAATGTAACATTGTCAATGCTTCTTGTTTTTGTACAACAAATATATGATTTTGATATCTATTTAGAGACAGCCACTGTTGGACTGACAAAAATTAAAATAAAAAAATAAATTGCAGATATCCAAAAATCCATGATATTCAAGTTTTCAATAAATTCAAGTTTATTCCTATTTATCGAGAATGAATTTAAGCGTCCAATTAAAAATATTAAAACCTGACTATACTTACCATCCTCTCTTCTCAGCCAACCCCCGCCATAAAGAGTCTGTTCGAACCTTGCGCTCTATCAGCTTCTTCCACAACATACCCTCTGAGATCACTCGAAACCACTCCTTGCACACTAGTTCTGCGTAACATAGTGAGTCTGCATCTAAGTATGATAATATACTTTCCGCTACATGATCTAGGCCTTTTTCTGAAATAAAATTGTTTGTTGATTGCATATAACAAGGATGCCAATATTTATAATAATTCATAGTAAATTATAATAAAATCCATCTAAACCCATAATTAAACATATGTTTTCGTGTTTACTAGTATATTATTAAATCACTGTAATTTTCTAATTAAAGTTGTATACAGATTATGAAATAATTACTGTCCTCATTTTTATGAAAAAGGAAATCTGCCACTTGACTTAAAAAAAGACCACTAAAACTTTTTAATTTAAAATTATGTTAATGTCCCAAGGTCAACAATATTCACTTCACTTGTTCAGAACTTTTGTTTTATTAAAACTAGTTTCTTAGGACCATTCTGTGTGTGTTGCATGTAGAAAAATATTTATGACAGTTCTGTGAATTTTTAAAGCTATTAATATATGTTATAAACTATTGCTATTCTCCACTAAGAAATCTAAACTGGCAGTAGAATCATTTTAAGAAAAGTGATATGTGCATTCTTAAAAATCAATATGACAAGAAGCAAAGGCTCCTTACTTGGTAACAATGATATAAAGTCCCTTTGTAGCATAGGTTTGAGATATGTGTTTATATGGCCATGCTGGTAATGACACATCCGAGATAACAAGTGCTCTACAAATTCTATCTGGTCTTGTTCGCTCCATCTTTCAAAGAATTTAAGGCATGTTTCTCGCTCTGATGTGAACTGTGGTGTCCCTGTGGGCTCCTTTTTACGGGCTGGATCGTATAATATTGTCATTGGAGAAAACTGCAACACAAAAACACAGCTGTTATTCAAAAGCCCACGTTATCTAATAATACATTTTATATATGACTTCTAATACTAACAGGAATTAAGCAGATGGCAATCAATTCAATCATATAAACTCCACCAATATGACATTCTAAGTAATGTGTGACAAGTCACAGAGATATTTTACATGGTGATAGTTAAATACATAAATTAGTTGTATAAAATGGAAAAACATTAGTCTTTAACTAGGTAAAATTCATATATATTTTTCAAGAATGCAATTATATCAATTTAATCTGAATTAATCCTTTCAGTACCAACATCCAAATAAACAGACTAACGGACATGAATTCTAAGTCACTTTAGATTTTGTCACATTGTTAAACCTAACGAGGTCTCATTCTTCTGACAGATAATCCCTTCTGACTATATACTAATCTTAGTAAGGGGAACTCGATCAATCCACGAAATGTCAGAGATTTGCTTAGACAGCCTAAACTGTGAGATCAAAAATTGTAACTTTGAGGTGCCCCATCTGGGCAACAAAAAGGGTAAAACAACTTGTTTACTTTCTTTTACTGAATTTGGTAGCTGATATATTTTACGGCGGGCACGAGTTGGACAACTTTTGCCTACCCTCGCTAATCCCCGAGCACGAACTGGACAACATTTTCGAAGCAGGTCAAGAGGCTGAGCACGAACTGGACAACTTTTCGGCTCCTTTGAAAACCGAAGTGCCTAATCTAGCGTTAAATAAGCGCACACAAACAATCTGAAAACTGCTCGCTCATGTAAAGTCTGTAAACAAATATCCCCCATAAGAATAAAAGAAAGATTTGCGTGAAAGTTGGCGAGCTCATTAACTGCTTAGTGTATTGTCGCATGGGGTGGCACGAAGTTTGCGGACAGCTGCACCTCTACAATAATATACCTACTAAAATATTTTACCATAATTTCTGGACACCATAATTAGGTTAGGTTAGGTTAGGTTAGCTGGTCCCCTCCTCGTTCACTGTGCACGACTTGTATTTCTTGGCCCTCCATCACAACAAATAAAAAGATTTTACTATCACTTGAGCTCCTTACAGTCACAAAACTATAGGCTCCTCACAGTCACAAAACTATAGATGTTTGCCAGTACACCTTTCCAGAGCAACTGATCAACTTTCAAACTAAACAATGTATGTGTCATGTGTGATTGGTGAACAGCCTGGGGAACTCCGGCGCTGGGGTCACTGCACGGCCGCTACATTCTTTGCGCACTTGGCCCCCGCTGCATCTAATCCTTTCTAATCCTTCCTGCATACCACCCTCTCTACCTGGCAGGGAAAGTTGTCCAGTTCGTGCTCGTAGATTAGGAGACCCTTTTCTGTCCCTTCCTTAAAATTGGGAATGTTGTCCACTTCGTGCCCAGCCATATTTTAGGTGTAAGTAATGAATCTCATTTTTAGAGTTTTTTAAAACTTCGTGCCCAGCCATATTTTAGGTGTAAGTAATGAATCTCATTTTTAGAGTTTTAATCTGGAACTTCAAAACTAACTCAAAACTTCAGAACTTCAAAAAACCATGAGAAAATAACGCAGCTTTTCTTCAGAAAATCCACTAACAAAAATCACTGGACCTAAAGGGATGGTTTTTATTTATATTTAACTGACACTAGCTCACCTTTGCTCTAAAAAAATGTTCCTTCTACAGAAATTACTCAATTAGTATTATAAGAGTATATGTTAAAATTACAATACAATTCTTTTGAAGAATATGAGCAAAAACTAACTACTGGACCAATAAAAAACGTAATTCTAATTGTAAATAAACCATTATTGCTTTACTTAATATATGTTTATTTCATTTGGGAATGACTTTAATTTTTAGCTTCTGTAAAAGACCTTGTCTAAATGCACCAAACACCATTAAATCATTTATTTATTTTTTATTTATTCATATACATTACATACACCACTTACATGAAATGACATCAATGTGGTAGGTAAATTGTCAACAAATCAAGACTTAAGACTAAACTAAAACTCTGCTACATTGGTTTCAAACTCATTATCCTCAAAAAAAAAAAAAAAATAAATAAAAAAAAAATAAATAAAAAAAAAATATGTATATGTATATATATATATATATATATATATATATATATATATATATATATATATATATATATATATATCATATAAAGTTGTACAATCATTATACCGCATCCAGGTAGTCTTGTACATTATAAAAACTGCTCAATCAGATAATTAAAAGTTAAAGTTTTAAATTTTTTTGGTGACAGTTCCGAGCGTATGACTATAGGAAGTTTGTTATAAAGATGAATAGATGAGTAAAATGGCGAAATATACCTGAAGCAGAGTCTTTAAGTCAACAGAATTGGACAAGGTCAACAATACGTAGTATGCCTTGTTCAATTTAGATAACAAATTAATAATATGGTCCGTCTAGGTAAAACTACCATCAAGTCTTACTCTCATGAACCCACAAGACTCAACACACTTCAATGTGCCTGGCAAGTAAGAGTTATCAGACAAAGGGGACTTTTTGTAGTTGCAATGGAAGTTGATAATTTTGTTTTTTCTGGGTTTAATTTTAAGCCATTGTCATCAAACCATTTTATCATTTTGAGGATACTTTCATACAAATTAGATAGTAAGATGTCTTTTTCCTTACTTGTTATTACCAATGATGTGTCATCAGTGTATAAGACGAGTTTAGAATTTTCAACAGATAAGTGAAGATCATTGATATAAATTAGGAAGAGCAGGGGTCCCATCCCAGGACAGACCCCTGAGGTACTCCAGACTGCACATTGCAGAAATCACTTTTGGCAAATTTATCAAGTTTTACTCTTTGTTTTCTGTTATTTAAGTAAGATGATAATAAATTAAACGCTTTACCTTGAAACCCGTAATAAGACAGTTTTTTTAATAATACTGAATGATTGACACTATCGAATGCTTTTGATAGGTCGCAGAAGACTCAGATTGCATATTGTTACCCGTCAACGGCTACTGATACTTTCTCTATAAAATCAAATATTGCAGCTCCAGTACTTTTGCCCTTCCTGAACCCATATTGAGAAGAATACAACATATCACTAGTTTCTAGGTAACTTGAAATTTGATTGTAAATTACTTTTTCGAATAATTTTGAAAAGGTTGGCAAGAGAGCTACTGGTCTATAATTTTCTGGTGATATTTTATTATCTGTTTTAAATAATGGTTTGATTTCAGCATGCTTTAAAAGATCAGGGAAAATTCCCTGATGTAAGGCTAAGTTAATTATAAATAATGTTAACGGACTTGCCAAATATACTGAACATCAGTTTAAATAATTTTCCAAGAATGGCGATACGGTCTACTTGTTACATAAAGTAGAGTCCAACAATCATAAAGTCTAATGTGGACCAAAAGGTTTTCTTTTTGTGAAATGTTCCTGTCATGCTAGAAGAGATGTTGAAATGTTGGGAGAGCCAGTGGCCGAGCGGTCTAAGGCATCAGGATTTTGTACATAAGTTAAAAACAGCGTAGGTTTGAGTCTTAGTCATGATTCACCCAGTACTCTACTGAGTTTCCCTTTACTCTGTCTTATAAGTTCCCCACACAGATCAATAGTCTACTAGGGGACACCCCGTACACTTTGCTTGCCAACCCCGTCACTCGCTGTGCTCGAGACACCTCGGCCTCGGTAATGCTGGTTGGTGGTTTCACTTGCTACACTCGTGACACCTCGGCCTTTGGCCTCGGACTGTATCCTTTGCTTACAAATATTAGTGGGTAAACGGTAGCGGGAAAAATCACAATCGCCCTATTTAGTATATCAACATCTCGTACATTTGTACTAGTTAAGCTACAAGGGAGCACAATATTCAGCTGTGGAATAAATTACTTGACTAAGTTATTATGCCTGGTTATATTTTTAATTACAAATAGATATCTCTCGCAATAGGAATGTTTGTGCCAGAAATTTCATTAGTTAGCGAGGTCTGCTACTACAACTGGTTTAAACTGCATTACATTTACATGAGACTACACTAGCTCTAACACTACTTGACCCCGAATAATTAGACACACAAAATTTAGCAAACATTTAAAAATATATCTGAGAAAATAAAATAAATAGTAATATCTAATGATAGAATATACTTTTTTGAAGGATTTTTTAACTGAAAAGTATAATTAGAAGTAATAAAATTAATGTCTATACAAATGATATAGTTGTGTAATATAATTCTTTCTTCTAATAAACCAAAAATGCCTTTTTTTAAATGTAAAAATATGAAATAAGGGTTTATTTAGTTTTTAGTCAAGATTGGGAAGAAATAATTTCCAGTAAAACGTAGATACAAAAAAAGTTAGTTTTTCATTAATAATTTAAAAACTACTTTATGTACAATTGTACCACCATTAATTATATATTTCAATTTCCAGAAAGACATTTGACATATTGTTACCTTTTAATTTAAAATTGAGGATTGCACCTTAACTTAAATTATTCTAAAGTAAAATGTTTAAATGCTGTAAAAACAATAATAATAAAGTGAGAGAGAAAATCCAAAAGCCTTCGGGAGTTCCTCTTAGCCATATCTTAGGTTTTGATAATTTGCAGAATTTTACAGTGACGACTCCAGGATTGTTGATTTTTTACTGTGCCATGATCAAGCATCTTGTTTGATTTGCTATTGAATTGATAATAAACTAACATGTAACCGTTACAATAGTTATGCGTATTTCGTTTCCATATTGTTTCGTCATTTTCGTAACAAATTACCTCAGTCTCTGGCTGGCCTTGGTTTGGTCCGTGACGTAGTTGACTGCAGGTAGACTGAGCGGAGACCGGGTGAGGTCATCTACAGACAGACGGGCGGACGGCGCGTGCGGAAGTTACGGCGAAGGAGAAGGCGGGCGGGGCGTACACCAGGGTCTCTCCAATATTCAAGGCCCCCGCTCAGCGCGATGAAATTCGACAAGCGGAGTTTATCAGTCAGAACAGGAACTTACCTAAAACTGTTGTAACGTTAACGCGTCTCGTACCGCAAAACAAAGAACAGTCGAGGCATGTAACAGCCCGTCTAAGAACACTAACAATCGGTTCAGTAAATGTTTGGATTGTGCACGACTTCCTTTCAAAATTTAAGAATATTAATCCAACGCAAAATGTCAACATGAAAACAAAGATATTTTCACAAGCCTGAAAATAGTCCAATTGAAACATACTAAACACTTACCACGCAATGGTAAGTTATAAAAAAATATCATTTAGAAAGCTATTACTTTCCATCTAGTCTTGTGGAGCATTGAGCTTCTTGGAATCTAGTTAGATTGTAGAATATACTGTATTTGTGTATTTTCGATAAAAATATTTAAGTATATTTACAATTAATTATGTCCTGAAGTTCATTAAATATTTAATGTAATTATGTCATTTAATAATAGATCGTTAATTTTAAAGCTTAACAATGGGTGGAAATCCTATTTGCAATATATATATATATATTTTATCAGTACAGCAAATTTATAATACGTGAAGCAGTTTTTTGTCAATGCGACTCAACCCTTATTTCTTAACCAATTTAAACGGTCGAGGTGTCAAAACATTTTCCTTTAAGCGTAGTTGTGCAATAAGGTCTTAATTCTTCAATCTTTTCACCCTGAAGGGTATGGGAAGCCCTCAAAGTTCGTTTTTCGGTCATAAGAATAACATGGAGAGATTTATATCAATCAAAAAGCAACAACTGTTCAAATGTAAATAATGATTTCCAAAAAGTTTTAACAGCTGTTGGAATGTAAATAATGGTGTTTGTATTATTGATAAGGTTAGATCTATCATAATGTTAAACCAGAGAAGGCTGTAGGCATGGTTTAAATGGTAATCCAATGCAGTTATTTTATGTATCTAATTAATCTTTACCTGTTAAACAAAAACAAATGAAATAAACACGTTTGAAATAGGCAAAGTAATATCATTGGGTGTTTATCATAAACAGATAGCAACACAAGTTAATGTGAGTGAGATACTGTAAATAAATGTAATATTGATTTTACGTTACAATAGTTAACCTACTATTATTTGTTGTCAAAAGTTACAGTCCGAGGCCAAAGGCCGGGGTGTACCGAGCGCAGCGAGTGAAAGGGTTGGCACGCGCAGCGTGCAGAGATGTCTCCTAGTTTTATATTAGTGTGAGAATTTGAAGAAAATATGAAAATTGATGTTGAAACATGCAACAAATGTCAGTACTGACTGTTATGAGCATAAAAGAGTGTTTAATTCTTACTTTGTATGTACGAGGCCTGTTCAAAAAATACGTAGACTGTTCGAATTTCGCGGGCCCAGTTAGTTCCAGGTAAATCCGCTTATAGTGACTATTTTCGTAGAGATCAGCTGATTACAACACAATGAGTAGATTGTAAATATTGGTTGCTTAACAACAAGGTTATTGTTATTGGCGGATAATGCAATGTGCGATTTGAACGAGCAGAGTTGATGTGAAATTTTGTGTTAAACTCGGCAAATCGGCGAGTGAAACGCTTGATATGCTCAAGACGGCTTACGGCGACGTTTTATTCGTTTAAGTTCATGTTTTAGGTGGCATGAACGTTTTAAATAAGGCCGCCAGTCGACTGAAGATGATAACCATCCTGGACGGCCTACCACATCAACTGACAACTCACATGTCAACAAAATCAATACCCTGGTTCGGAGAAACGGTCGTCTGACTGTCAGAGAGCTTGCTGAGGAGTGTGGAATATCAGTTGGATCATGTCATGAGATTTTGACTGAACAATTGCAGATGTGCCGCGTTGTTGCCAAATTTGTTCCACGACTGATGACAGATGAACAAAAAGCGCATCGTGTGCAGACTTGTGAGGAATTGCCAGAACGTTCAGAAGAAGATGAAAACTTCTTGTCGAGGATTGTTACAGGTGACGAATCATGGGTGTACGGTTATGACATCGAAACAAAGGTTCAATCGTTCCAGTTGGTGGGGAAAACATCTCCAAGACCAAAAAAAGCTCGCCAAGTTCGTTCCAATGTGAATGTGTTGCTGACAGTTTCTTTTTTTCGATGCTCAGGGCAATGTGCACTACGAGTACCTCCCACAAGGCTCCACAGTGAATCAGATTTACTATATTGAAGTTCTTAAACATCTTCGAGACGCTATCAGGCGGAAAAGACCAGAAATGTGGAGGAGTCGTGAGCCCATTCAGCCCTCAGAACTCGTGAGTTTTTGGCCAAACACTCGATACCTGTGCTTCCCCACCCACCCTACTCACCTGACTTAGCTCCTTGTGACTTCTTCTTGTTCCCCAAACTCAAAAGATTTTTGAAAGGAAGGAGATTTGAGACAATACCCGAGATTAAAGAAAATGCGACGAAGGAGCTGAAGGACATCACAAAAGAATCTTTCCAGGACTGTTTCCAACAGTGGAAACACCGTTGGAATAAGTGTGTGCGTTGGGGAGGGGAGTACTTTGAAGGGGATCATTACATGTAAATTCTCAATAAAATAAATTTTGTGTTATGACATCAGCCTATGTATTTATTGAACAGTTCTCGTGTTGCAAAAATAGGCTAATTTAAATAAAATTCCACTCCATTAAAGCGTTAAATACAAGTGGAATATACTGCGGTTCGTTAAGAAGTGATAAGTCGCAAAGCAACAATACAAATATTTCAGTAACAATTACAGTGGGAAGAACTGATAGATAAGATTGGCGATGGAACAGGTGCGGCGGAACTAGTGTGGGCTCTGATTTAGCCAGCCACAGGAAGTACCCCGCACCGCACCAAACAGGTTCTATACCCAACCACCAACAACTGATATGGTTGGCAATTGTCACAACGGAACCAGTGCAGACTCTGCTCTGGCTACAGGTAGTACTCCGCACCGCACCAAACATTTTCTACACCCAACCACCAACAACTGATATGGTTTGCAATTGTCACGGCGGAACCAGTGTAGACTCTGCTCTGGCCACAGGAAGTACACCGCACCAAACAGGTTCTACACCCAACCACCAACAACTGATATGGTTTGCAATTGTCACGGCGGAACAAGTGTAGACTCTGATCTAGCCACAGGAAGTACACTTCACCAAACAGGCCTACAGTTTTTACTTAACCTAACCTTAGGGTTAGGTTCCACTAACAACTGATATGGTTGGCAATTGTCACGACGGAACCAGTGTAGACTCTGCTCTGGCCACAGGAAGTACACCGCACCCAACAGGTTCTACACCCAACCAGTAACAACTGATATGGCTGGAAATTGTCAAGACGGATTCAGTGTAGACTCTGCTCTGGCCACAGGAAGTACACCGCACCAAACAGGTTCTACACCCAACCACCAACAACTGATATGGCTGGAAATTGTCATGACGGATTCAGTGTAGACTCTGCTCTGGCCACAGGAAGTACACCGCACCAAACAAGTTGTAACCCCTACCCTACCACTGATTCCAATCTCTGATTTGGAAAATATTTTTTTTAGGCTATTGAACAGTAATTAATTTCCACAACTTCTAATCCTGGAAATAAAAAAAAAGTGTCAAACTTTCAGTTAGTCCTTTAGTATTTATTGCATATGTTCATTTTACAAAATAATCGCATTTAAGTATATTATATTGAAGGAGAAAAAATGTGGAGAACCAAAGTAGTATAGCATACGATTTTCTCATAAACTTTTTTCAGGACATAATGTACTTCTTAGTTTTATTATGTTATATGACCAAGTTTTATTTAACCAGACTTACCAAGTTCTGTGACGATTCATTACTGATGCAGGTGCGAAGAGGTTCGCGAACGGAAGCACACCGCAATAAACAGGTCCAGTCTTCGATCTCCGCTTCCGGTACGGACACATTTTAAGGAATTCATCACTCTTAAGACTTCAAACTACAGTAAAAGGATTATGAAAAGTCACCCTGTTCGATCACTGATACTGAAATACTGAAGACCAACGATGGAATACATTAAAGCAAGCAATAGAAAATGTAAGAACAGAAAACCCGTTCTCATTCCACGCATGGATTACATAAAATCGCAACGTTCCAAATTATAAAATAATTGAACAAATTACATTATATTATATTTATATATATATATATATAAATATAATGTAATTATACACAATAAATATAATGTATACATACACATGGTGGCTGAAAAGTAACTTGCGCCTCCTCTAACTTTTTTAATACTAAAAATATTATTTCAGTTTGTAGCAACCTTCTTGAGTATGAGGGGCTACATAATGAAAGCATTTTAAAATATCTCCCCCTGAAGGGGACTGGTGGGGGGGGAGTAAACTCAAAATTTTTAAACAGCAACACCTACCATGTGACCCTTCTAAAAAGAGAGCTTGGTGAGACAAGAAGGTTAACATAAAGAGAAGTGAAATCAGAAGACCCAAAACAAAATGGCGGCCAAATACATGAAATGACTGAAAAGTAACTTGCACCCCTCTCCAACTTCTTTAATATTGAAAATATTTTTTTTTTTTTCAGTTTGTGGCAGTCTTGTTATGTATGATTGGCTACAATAATAAAAGCATTTTAAAATGTTCCCCCTTGAAGGGGACTTGGGGGTTGGGGGCAACTAAAAATTATGAAATATCAACTCCTACCGTGTGACCCCTCTGATAAAAGAGCTTGGTGAGACAAGAAAGTTAACATAAAGAAAAGTGATATCGTGATATCGGACCACCCAACATAAAATGACGCCAATAAAGGAAATTGGATCAAAAATAACCCTCTGTGACGTTTTTATGTAAAAAAGATTCAATTTATGTCTGCGGCATTATTTGTAGATGTTTTGTGACCAAAGCTACCTTTACTCAATAATTATATATTTCAAGTCTTCTGAGGGGGTAGGGTAGGGGCATCCCATGGCTACACTTTTAGAAACATTATTATGCAATACCTTATTTTGGAGATCTAGGATATACTAGAAGAAAACACTCTTAAACTGTTTGGATGCCTTTACACAACTTGAAGAGTAATTTTCTTCAATTTTCTTCATGTTAACTTTCTCGTCTCCCAAACTCTTTTATTAGAGGGGTCACACGGTAGGAGTTACTATTTACCCCTCACCCCTCTTCAGAGGGGGGAACATTTTAAAATGCTGTCATTAATATAGCCCCTTATACTCAAGAAGGTTGCCGTAAACGGAAATAAAATGTTTTTAGTATTAAAAAAGTTAGAGGGGTTGCAAGTTACTTTTCAGCCACCCTGCACAGTTATTTTTAGTTACATGTCCACTTGTTTTTTATGCAATAAGTGATCCCTCGCCGATACATTTCACAACATAGGCTACACCCTCAAAAGAAGGCCCAACCGTAGAGCTTAGTAAAATTATTTTTTCTTGTGTATTACTTTACGTATGCATACAGAAAACCACTGTCTGTTCTAACAAGGTCTTATCGGAAGAATTTTCTTCGGTAGTAGGAAACTTTACGTAAGATAAAGTAGTTGCGACGAGATGACGACTGCCCCGTCTGCCAACCACGGCGGAATCGCCAAGTTTACCGGTCCAACGGCTTTAGTCAACATCAGTCGGCAGTGCTTTTCTCTTACCCTGTCCACAACAATGATGGGAAAACTCTACCTCTAGCACAAAACGATTCTACATTAAGGGCACCAAACGTTCGCAAACTTCTCACCATTGTACGAGAGAGAGGCGCCTGTTGTTTTTCCAACCAGATTTGTTTCAAAAAACTTTATGCATAATAAATCAATAAGGGCGACTGGAGACGAGTGAATGCGACGAAAGAAGAGGCCAGAGGAGCGGAACAAACTGGCAAACGAGGGAAAGCTAAATGTGCCGTTATGGTGCGCTCGCTACAACTGTTCTGGCCGGACCGCAACTGTGGATGCACGACAGCTGAGACCTCACCGCAGACAGAAAAACAAGCGGTATTGAATAATAACTCCAGATTGATAGGCAGGCCGGTATGAATTTCGAAAAACGTCAATTTCAGACGACGTAAACTAAACTAATGAGCATTGCCTTCAAAGCTCCAACCGAACAACATTTTAAAAAACACAACAAATTCACTATTACTAAAGCATTGTCTGCCAATGTAATAATCAACAAAATAACTGTTCCTCACAATAGAGAACTGCCTGTCAATGTAATAATCAACAAAATAACTGTTCCTCACAATAGAGAACTGTCTGTCAATGTAATAATCAACAAAATAACTGTTCCTCACAATAGAGAACTGTCTGTTAATGTAATAATCAACAAAATAACTGTTCCTCACAATAGAGAACTCAAAGATTATAATTTGAGTCACTCTTAAACGAATGTTACAGAGTGCTAACATCGCTGTCCTCACCCTAGAAAGAAAAACTGAAACATAAATGTCGATCGATATTAGCCTCCAATCAATCATCAAGTTCAATACATAATTGGACGGATGAGTCACTTATGCAGTCCTCATTGATGCGACTCGTTTGACTAATTACGAAAGATGCGTTGATTAATATGTTGTTAAAAGTATAACACTTATTTGTAAAATACAAAACTCCAAGTAAAACAATATTAACCAAACTAATGCACCAGCTGGACATTTCTCTCGTTGATAAGAACATCAACACCAACAGATGAGTCACAAACAACAAGGCTGAGTTACGTGGTTCATAAAGAGAAACAAAACTCCAAGTAAAACAATATTAACCAAACTAATGCACCAGCTGGACATTTCTCTCGTTGATAAGAACATCAACACCAACAGATGAGTCACAAACAACAAGGCTGAGTTACGTGGTTCATAAGGAAACTCCAAGTAAAACAATACTAACCAAACTAATGTGCCAGCGAATAATTTGTTTGCTGGACATTTCTAATAAAGGGAGTTGTTATTCTGGAACTTGAATCTTTATGAATTGGCAGTAACATTTAACTCACGATGGGAAACCTGGACGAAGTCGATTACTAATAAGCGAACTGGGGGTCTTGCGACCGCAGAACACAATGGACTATTGACAACATTGTAAACCCGCCATTCAATAAGCGAACTGGGGGTCTTGCGACCGCAGAACACAATGGACTATTGACAACATTGTAAACCCGCCATTCAATAAGCGAACTGGGGGTCTTGCGACCGCAGAACACAATGGACTATTGACAACATTGTAAACCCGCCATTCAATAAGCGAACTGGGGGTCTTCCGACCGCAGAACACAATGGACTATTGAGAATATTGTAAACCCGCCATTCAATAAGCGAACTAGGGGTATTGCGACCGCAGAACACAATGGACTATTGAGAATATTGTAAACCCGCCATTCAATAAGCGAACTGGGGGTCTTGCGACCGCAGAACACAATGGACTATTGAGAACATTGTAAACCCGCCATTCAATTTATTTATTATATCACCACACATGACAACATATACGTACTAACCCAGCATTCTTCGCGTTCTAATTTCCTGAATACTGTATAGTATTTTTGTTTTATGTAACCATCAAAGGCTTATTATGTATAAATAATAAAAAAAAGGCTTAGATTTTTTAATTATTAACTATCTATAAGAAGCTATGAACAGTAAATTTGTTTATTTATTTTTATTTATTCTCTAGACGCCGATCGTCAAAAATGGGCGAATGGGGATTTCGAATGAATGTGGTGTGTTTATTTGGATGCGCGTAGACTGTTGCAAACTAAGGCCGACTATTCCTTAGAAAGTGTCATTAATTAATAGCCTAATGAAAATTAATGAACTGTCGATGGTTATCAGCTGATCCCTTTCAAACTTTATTATGACCCTCATAGGGATCGACCTGATAACTTGGGAGAGCCAGTGGCCGAGTGGTCTGAAGTCTAAGGAGTCAGAACTATAGACTAGAGTAAGAGATCGCTCTAGCTTGAATCCTGGCCCTGACTGTAAGTTTTTTTATCAGTAATATTCACCATGTACTGTGCTGGTTCTCCCCTTCCTATGTCTGATAAGTTTCCCACATACAGGGCCGGTTGTAGACTGTTTTTAGTGTAAGCGAACAACATCGCGCCGCCCCCTTCCCATAAAAAAAAACTGAGAGGTAGGAAGCATTCTGTCTGGATATAAATACTTGCAAATACAATTAAAATAAATACAAATACTTAATGATAAAGGAATAATGATTGAGACTCAAATATCACGGTTAAATTAACTTATGCATTGAATTTAATACTTTAACAACTTAAAGCCTAATTATATATATATAATCAAAGCTGAAAAAGTGTAAAAAATCAATAACACAAGTCAGCTTACAAGAAATTCAACGCTTTATTTATACGTAAATTAAAGGCAAAAATTAGGAAAAACTGAGAAGATGAAGATAAACCTAAAGAAAAGTAAAAAGTTAGTTTTTCATTAGCCATTTAAAAACTGTAATAAATAATTTAATTAATAACTTTAACAAAACTTTGAATACAAAATAATGTTTAATTTTAGAGACTTTTAATTTAATATGCAGCATGGCTTAGTTTGATGTTAAAAGTCCACTTTCATAGTAAAAAATGGGTTTCCGTTCGCAATCTAAAAACCAGCAAAGGTGTGATGGAAACTTGACATGAAGATAAAATAAAACATGTTTGAGTTTTACAGTCCTTTAATTTGATGTGCTTCGTGACATAGGGTCCTACTTAAAAATGTGTAATTACAGATATTTTTCTTTTCCAACATTTTAATGATTTTAGCAATTTTGAAGATGGAGAATAAGTGGCAAAAATTATTGTTAATTAAAAGGCCATGCCATTGGATAAAAATGTACATACTTGTGATGTACAGAACAGTTACAATAACATCATAAGTTTTAAAAACAAAATATTCTATTTTGGACCATCCTGCCCCTAGCAGTTAAAGGCTTTAAATACTTTTAAAACGAGGTGCAACATCATATATGTACTAATTTAAAAAATGTCTAAAAACTACCCTTCCCCAAAATGCCCTTATCGGGAATTTCCGGAATAGAAATATTTTTACTTAATTCTTAAGGGTCAAAAATGTGAGTTTCAGTTGAAACAAATTACGCACGGGTGGTCTGAAAACATTGTTGTACAACTGAGTGTCCAATTAAGTGGCCATTAAAAAAAAAGAACCGAAGAATAATGTAGTCCTATAAATAGGCTCTTTATATTTTCAAATACTGTTCTGTGAGTCTCAATCACCAGGCTGCTTCTGTTCACATATTATTGTATCATAATTATCATGGTCGTGTCACTTTCTTAGCTCAATTATTATTCAAGGCAAGTTTAGTAAAAATGCACAATACTCTTACCATTATACTAAAATCTAATAGTATATGTGTGTGTTTACACGATCACGTAATACTACAGCACCCATTCGTCTGAAATGTTGCATGGACATTCTTAGGGTCTCTTGTTAACACGTAGGCTATCTCCATTTTTAAATTCCATTAGGAAACCACCCCAAGGGGTTCTAAGAAGTATCAATGGACCCCCTAGTGCGATACCAATTTGACAATTAATAGTTTATAATATTTTTATTTATCAGCTGTTGGAATAAATAAACAATTTATAACAAACCTAACCATAACCACGGTAACTAGAAAATACGGTAGGTAGGTCTCACGACAAGGCTGCGCAGTATACTCAGATGTCACATGGGCGAAATCACCTGGTTTGACTATTCGAAATACTGGTAACTAAATCTACCAATCACATGGAAGCATTCAGCTAAGTAGTAAGCAAGTTATTTATTCACCACTTATAAGCTGGAATTGTAAACTACTGGAACGCAAACCTCGGAGGTAAAGTTAGAACGGCTGGACTATAGAACCGCATTTTTGTGTTTGATGCTGGTAGGTACATGTTTTGTATCACTGATTGCAATAAGCACAATATAAATCAACGTAAACCTCGTACAAAGGACGGGTAGTGTGTTAGTTTTGTTTAAAATTTTAAACTATGAGACCTGATAAAACTCAGGAAGTTTTTTTTTTATCAATACACCATTTATAAAACTTCAGAGTAGATTAAAAGACATGGTTTAAATAACTACTGTAATCTTATATAAATTTTGTATAACATAAAAAATGTGTTACTTTGTAAGCAAAACATAATTATTGTTGTTGGATTTACAATAATTCTTATTGGCATATTACTGTTACCCATTAATTAACGCATGACGATTGGCTGTGGTGTTTTATAAATTTTAATAGATATATTGAATTGTATTTGCTACAAATTTGCGTAAGCAATTAATTGGGAATTAATAAACGGTAGCAGGTCGAGCATAATTTATAATAAGAACATCACTAGCTCTGCGTTACTCCACGGTGCAAAATGGAACTAATATCAGCCGCCTCTTTTATTTATTATTTATTCTTAAGACGCCGATCGTCAAGATATGGGCGAAAATGGACTTCGAATGAGTGTGATGAGTGTAGATGAGCGAATGTAGTCATTGTTACAAACTAAGGCCGACTATTCCTTAGAAAGTGTCATTAATTAATAGCCCAATGACAAATGAGCAGCCGGTGATTATCAGCTGCTCCTTCTCAAAATGTGTTACGACTCTGATTGGGATCGAACTGAGAACCTTTAGCTTATGAAGCTGGGATTAACCAACTAAGCTACCGACCAATTTCTCTTCAGTCAGTAGTGGGGGAGGGGGGGGGCGAATCTAACTGTTAGGTTTCGCGTCATTTTGGGAACAATAATAACAGTAAACTTGAGTAGTGTGGAATAGGTCACTAAATATTCACTGGGTTCCACTCTGGGGTTTAACATTACTCCTACAATATGAATTTGGCACAATAAGTCAACACTCAAACTTTAGGTCAGCCACGATCAGAACCAATTATCATCGGAATATTTTACCACTCGATATTTTTAATCACTTTATCCTACTTCAGATTCCGATATTTAGTAGTCTCATTGGGTTAGGTTTTAAAGAAGATCGGTCTCTCCTTCAGAACAAGAAAAAAAGCTTAAAGCGCTGGGCTTTGACTAACTACGCTACCAAGCACTTAATGGGCTATATACGAGTACTTAATTGTTTCTGCATAAACTAGTTTTATCCGTTGTATTATTGTGAAAACCCCTCGTTCCATTGCCAACAAGTGCCTTATTCACGAGGTAAAATACATTCCAGGCTCTGTTTTACACCCTTTTAAAGTCAATCCTAGATCTGAATACTCTGATTCGCAAGATTCAGGGTAAATATACTTCACTTTTTACTTTCTCCCATATGCATTAGCTTAAAGTATACTGATCGTCCAAAGAAAAGTTGTTTACAAGTTGGTCTAAAAATACATTTTAGGGTCCCTTTAACCCAAAAAAAGTGGTTAAACAAAAATGTTTTTGTCTGTCCGTATGTGCACTTCACTGGATACCAAATGGATGGATACATTTTTATGAAATTTGGTATGAAGGTGTATTTAGCCAATATCTCCAGACCGTTTTTCACTTTTTGAAATTTTAGTTTATTTGTACGTGCAAAAAACAGACAGAAATGGAATTTTCTTAAAAACAGCTCTAACGATTTTGATTAAATTTCCAGGAAATATGTGAATTATGATTCAAAATACGTTATAAAAAACCCGCATGCCTCTAACTTGACCAGTTTTTTTAGATATGGTAAAAAAACATGTTTGGGAATCAAACTGGTAATTTTCAAAGTTTAAATTTTTTTTAGTGTTAATATGGGTGAAAGTTTGTGCCAATTCTTTGGAACCATTTATTATAGCTAACATAATGCCCCATTCATGTCGAAAAAAAACGTTTTGTACAGGTCAAAACACCCGTGAGTCAGCCAAGTCAAGGCCAGCACAGTTAACTACCTTTTGGAATCATTATGAATAAAATTAACAATGGGAACTCACGTTCTTGGCAACGTCCAGGGCGTTTCTGAAACAACCGAACAGGATGTAAACGAGAAGACTACAACGAGCGTTAAAATTCAATTCAACTTCAGTACTAATAGCACAACAAGCTTCTAACAAAAACCTGCTTTAGAGATGCTTAAATAAATCACGTATTTTCGATGTAACAAATGTAAAATGGGTTTTAAACCTTGTGATGATATTGCATGTCGTAAAACGTTATGGAACGAAGTAAACGTAAAATTAAATCTGTTGTTTCTTGTATCCAAAACATGTCGAGGCAAATTTTATTGGTTCTATAACTAACAATAAAATGAACGACTGACAGCACACCTCATGTTCACACGTCGTTGTTGAACTCTTGACAACAGCTGACAACACTCAAAACTGTCTATTTAATCTAGATTCAAAATGAATGCACCAAAGGAACAAATTTTTTTCTATATCAGGGTGATTAATCGAGAAGTCGCTTTTGTATGACCTTCGTCTGCTAACCTTCGTAGACGTAAACAATTTTAGCATCGTGTGTAATAAAGAAAATGTTATTGCTTCAGAAAATGCAGGTGTTTCAAGTTAGCGGCTAATAAATTATGATTGTATCCATATTTTAAGTTATATTCTAATCAGTTGTTTATTTTACAATCAAACGGGCTAGACTCAATTTTCTTTTAATTTTTAGTTAAATTAAGTTCATATTTTCTAGTGGCCAAATTACTAGCAACAGTGGTTACTCAATTTCCATTTATTACCTTTTTTATCTTGTTATGTTTCTTTGAAGGATAATAAATTCATTTATTGATAGAAATGATAATTTTGTTTACTAATTAATGACAATCGTATAAAAACATAAAAAACACCACTACGTTTTAAAACAGTTTACTAGTTTTTTTAAGTATACTTTTTTTTACTTTTGATTATTTTTTTAAGAACTCAATTTGACAGTTTTTCAAATTTCTTGTAGAATTTACATACTTCACATCAAGTTTACATTTAAACTGAAGTATAGAAGTGGTTTCTAGAAACTTAGTTTTCATTGTAGAATATTTATGACGAACATAATTTTTCAGCGTACATTAAGATAATCTTACAATGTTTAAGTGTGATACAATCAGACTTATTTTATATAAAGTCAGTAGGTAGCTTAGGGCCAGAGTAATCGGTTAAAGCCGATCTCCTAAATACACCCAGGAGCCTTGTTACAGTTAACAGCACCGATTAATTAGTCTAGGTACCGTAAAGCTTTCTAAATTTGAGATGAGCAACCTTACATCATTAAAGATGTTATTTTTAAAGACACTTTATAAGAGTGCAATAATAACATGAAATATATAAGTAGAACATGATACTGTTTGGAATACGTTCTTGTGCTTGGATACGATGTTCTAAACGGCCGTCCTTTCAAACCCCGGTGACTACTTTGACGCCTCAGTACCAGGACGTTTGTGTCTCGAACCGCCAAAGCTCTGATCTTAACCTTCAGTCATCTGGAGCCGCTAACGTCTTCAGCCTGTTGTCTGGTCTATGGCTATTAGTAGACCCAATACAGTCTAGTCATCCACTGACTCACACTTTTATATGACTCACGGCGTCAAGTTGCCTATGACGCTGCATCTTTAATCAACGCACTGTTTAGTCGATGAAATGGTTTAGAGCGTTAAGACTCGACCTAACAGAAGACTACGAGGAAATGTTCCAATGAGATTTTCCTTCATTCGTTATCCCCGATGTTGGCTTAATCTTAATCTTAATTAAGTTCTGACAAACGCTGCACCAATACATAATATTCTAGTAGCTTTTTTCTGTATATTATATCTAGGAAGTAAGCTGTTTTTAGGAACAGTCCCTGGTAGCTCCATAGCATAGTATTAGTATAACAGGAACTTCAAAACCCACCATTAAATACATGTATGATTATCATTGTTCATATTCATGTTTATTATTAAAGTTTTCTAATTTGAGTATTATTTGAAAAAAAAAGAGGCAACAAAACTCATTAGAAATTCACATAATTCCTTCCTTTTTGGTTTTTCAATTTGAGCATTAATAAAAATCATTCACTACCATACAGATTACAGTAAAATCTGTAGCAATACTGTAAATTGCAATGTCCCACGATCAAATGCTACAGACAGTGCGGTTAAAATTTCAATTTCAAGGAAGCTGGTAATAATTTTTAGTGTTCTAGATAAATATATGCTATCACTTTAACACTATCCGAACATCAAAGTATCTGTATTTCATGTCAGATGTTATGTCTGCACAATGCACGCCTCCCGATTTGCACAATAACTGCAAACTGGCAATGCGGAACTCTACAAACACGTCCTCCATTTGCAATTCGATGCTGTTTCGGGCCTTGTTTTCGTTATAATGAGAGACGTCGTGGTCTAATTGTTGCCTCTTGCGTTGAACGAAAACATTGTCCACATTCCTTCTCAGCGGAAATCGAAACGCGTCCAAACGTAGGGCAATGGTTCGAACAAGCAAACATCAAATCCACGGACAATCACCTAGATTACAACAAGAACAGGTTATACAACATCCAGGAGCAATCGGCTTATAGTTGTCCCCAACTACTGTTCCTAGACATTCGCGGGCAGCATTTCGGAAAACTACAGCTGATCGCAAGCCGTACTTATTGGCCTTTATCGTGAGGAATTAAATCCGTTCACTGTATCCGCTGGTTCTCCGCCGTGGTTATCTTCATTATATCTACGTATGAACATAATTTCGTTGTCCCCAACGATTGTCCTTAGACATTCGCTACAGGTCTTCTTTGATCTGTCTTTGGCATTCTTTAAATTTAACAGTTCAATCATTTAAAATGAACATAAACTTCAGTTTGAAATCTGAAATTTTAAGTTATTGTGGAAGCGGAATCGTCTTTTAAACACTAACAACCATCCCAAATGTATTTAACGTAAACGTTTTGATACTATGAAAAAGTTAACAATCCCATACCGTTTGCCTATGTACAATTAATGTTGAGTGTCTATAAAAAAAGAGAAAAAAGCTCTAAGCAGCAGAACCTCAATTCAATTTTGAAATGAGGACTGAAAAGAGGATAAGTGCGTAAAATATAAAAATGGCATGGGTGAATATCACGTCAATATTCCTCAATCTTCCAGAACCAACAGGGAACTGAGCATGATTTTAGTTTAACTGGGCACAACTTCATCAAGTTACAGACTCATTAGTTAGCGTGTCCATGTTTTTGTCATGCACACGCTAAATATATGAATATGCAACTATTTTTAATACAGTACTTCAGTATTAAAAATAGTTGAAACTGATCTAACTTCATTTGACTGGTTATCGTTTCTCATTAACCGGGCAAGTCATGATTTGGCTTTATGTAATCATTCCTTACTGTGTTAAGTGAAAGGAAAAACTAATTAAGTCATTGTTACCTAATTGGTGACTCCGATACTTACCCAAGTGTTTGCGTTTGGTCATTGTCAAACAATTGCTTAGTTGAATGAGGTTGGTAGGGCAAGCCTCCCTACCTCTGTAGAGTGGCGAACTGACCCTGCTAACTCCTCCCCCAGAAACCGCCAGCCCTCAATCGATCACTCAGCCTACCCATCTCTGCCTCAGTGGTATCTCGTATATGGTCTGGCCTGATCGTAGGCAAACAGTGAGTTGAATGAGGTTGGCGCGGCGACCTCCCCCCCTTGTGGGTGACGGACCAACCCTGCTAACTCCTCCCCCAACAACCCACAGCCCTCAATCGATCACTAAGCCTACCGACCTCTGCCTCAGTGGTATCTCGTATATGGTCTGGCCTGATCGTAGGCAAACAGTGAGTTGAATGAGGTTGGCGCGGCGACCTCCCCCCCTTGTGGGTGACGGACCAACCCTGCTAACTCCTCCCCCAACAACCCACAGCCCTCAATCGATCACTCAGCCTACCCATCTCTGCCTCAGTGGTATCTCGTATATGGTCTGGCCTGATCGTAGGCAAACAGTGAGTTGAATGAGGTTGGCGCGGCGACCTCCCCCCCTTGTGGGTGACGGACCAACCCTGCTAACTCCTCCCCCAACAACCCACAGCCCTCAATCGATCACTAAGCCTACCGACCTCTGCCTCAGTGGTATCTCGTATATGGTCTGGCCTGATCGTAGGCAAACAGTGAGTTGAATGAGGTTGGCGCGGCGACCTCCCCCCCTTGTGGGTGACGGACCAACCCTGCTAACTCCTCCCCCAACAACCCACAGCCCTCAATCGATCACTCAGCCTACCCATCTCTGCCTCAGTGGTATCTCGTATATGGTCTGGCCTGATCGTAGGCAAACAGTGAGTTGAATGAGGTTGGCGCGGCGACCTCCCCCCCTTGTGGGTGACGGACCAACCCTGCTAACTCCTCCCCCAACAACCCCCAGCCCTCAATCGATCACTAAGCCTACCGACCTCTGCCTCGGTGGTATCTCGTAAATGGTCTGGCCTGGTCGTAGGCAAACAGTGAGAAGACTGAATGATTTTGGCGGGGCGACAACCCCCCCCCCCTCGGTGGGAGACGGACTGATCCTGCTAACCCACCAACCCTAATCCCCTAACAATCTCCAGCCCTCAATCGATCACCAGCCTACCCACCTCTGCCTCGGTGGTATCTCGTATATGGTCTGGCCTGGTCGTAGGCAAACAGTGAGTAGACTGGATGATGTTGGCGCGGCGACAACCCCCCCCCCCCCCCCGGTGGGAGACGGACTGATCCTGCTAACCCACCAGCCCTAATCCCCCAACAACCTCCAGCCCTCAATCGATCACCAGCCTACCCACCTCTGCCTCGGTGTTATCTCGTATATGGTCTGGCCTGGTCGTAGGCAAACAGTGAGTGGGCTGAATGTTGTTGGCGCGGCGACAACCCCCCCCCTTGTGGCCGACGGACTGACCTTGTTAACTCCTCTCCAACCCTCAATCGATCTCAACCTACCCACCCCTGGCTTAGTTGTGTCTCGTCATTGATGACTACAGCTTGGTTCACATTCACAATGAACAATCGAATTAGTGTTAAAAAATAGGTTTAGGTTATAATTATTTGAATACCCACATAGTTAAATTCTGTGGGAACAACTGATTTCCTGTCAATTTTTTTAGTATTGTTAATTTAACACTTTTTTAACGGGAAAGTTCTTCCCCCCAAAATATTTAATTATTTAACTGATATCCTGTGATGTTTGCACTAAGTAACTAGAATTTAGTTTAATTTAGAAAAATTAAGAATATCTAGAACTACTCTCCGTTCACACTTTAGTTGAGACTGTGGGCGCTGAATTGCCCATGCAATTGTAATAGAGCTTCCGCGCTACAGTTGAACCTCGATAACTCGACCCTCGATAACTCGAAATCCTTTATAAGTCGAATTTTTTAAAATCCCCTTGAACTTCTCATAAGAGTTAATGTTATTTTTACCTCTACAACTCGAATATTTCGATATTAAAACCTCGATAACACGAATTTTCCATTGTCTGGAATGGCACGGTATAACCTCTATAACTCGAAATTGGAACTATGCGAACCTTTACAAGTCGAAGTTCCAATCACTTCACCTTTATAACTCGAAGTTTATTATGGCAAACCTCAATAAACCGATATTCAGAATTTTCGCTGTTGAATAAAGGAGCTACATTTTCATGTTGTGACATGAATCGCCCCCACCCCTCACCGCTGTCCGTATTTCGTATGTTTATTGCAGTGTTGTTGACGTGCTGTAGTAACCACGCTTTGTTTTTCTACCTTGTGCGTTTGTGATTAGTCGCTGTGTTGTTCTTTGTGTAGTGTGATGGAAGGTAAGCGAAAGTGCAAGACTTTAAGTGTAGAAGAAAAACAAAGGATTCTAACAGAAGTAGACAAAGGAGATAAAAAGAAAATTGACATTGCAAAGGAGTTTGGCATTCCACCTAATACGTTATCGACGATCCTAAAAAATAGGGAGAAGTATGAAGAAGGAAGTGTCCTAGCTATGTCATGTAAGAGGGCTAAACAGGCTGATTTTGAAGATATAGATCGATGTGTTTTAAAGTGGCTAAAACAATGTAGAGATAAGAACATTTCAATTTCAGGCCCTATTCTTCAAGAAAAGGCAATTGATTTCGCAAAGAAATTAGGTCATGATGGGTTCCGTGCTTCAAACGGTTGGTTGCAAAACTTCAAAAAAAGAAATAATGTAGTTTTTAAAAAGATATGTGGAGAGAGTGCCAGTGTTGACACAAATGTTTGTACTGAGTGGATTGAGAAACTCTCTAAACTAACCGATGATTACGCTCCTGAGAACATTTACAATGCTGATGAGACTGCCCTATTTTTTAAGTGTTTACCAGACAAAACCATGACTTTCAAAGGTGAGACATGCAGTGGGGGTAAACATAGTAAAGAGCGGTTAACGGTGCTCCTAGGTGCAAACGCTACTGGAACAGTTAAGTTGAAACCATTTGTTATTGGTAAGGCTAAAAAGCCACGATGTTTGAAAGGAATCGAAAGCCTCCCTACAGACTATACCGCTAACAAGAAAGCGTGGATGACATCAGATATTTTTGGACAGTGGCTCAAAGACTTAAACCAAACAATGAAGAAGAAGAAGCAAAAAATACTTTTATTTATTGACAACTGCTCTGCCCACGGTGATTTGTATAATCTCTCCCATATTAAAATTGAATTTTTACCTGCAAATACAACGTCAAAATTGCAACCTTTAGATCAAGGAATAATTAAAAATGTCAAAAGTTTCTACCGAAAGGAAGTTGTGCGTAGATATCTGAATGATGTGGAAAATGAGTCTCCAACTAAAATAAACATTCTGGATGCCATGTGGATGCTTACGAAAGCATGGAACAATGTAACTGATAAGACTATTTCCAATTGTTTTAAAAAGTCTGGTTTTAAAGTCAGTGGAGATAGTATGGAGGAAGAGAGTGGAAATGCTTATCCTGCTTCAGTTATTGAAGATCCAACAGGTTGGGTGGAAACAACGGAGAATCTCAACATAGAAGAAATGCTGTTCAAAGACTTTGTTAATGTTGATGACAATGTAGCAGTTTGTGGTGAACACGTATCTGACACAGACATCGTAGCATCAGTGGTTTCACCAGGAGTAGATGATGAGGAAGACGAGGATGACGACCCCATCGACCCGGACAACATGCACTCAACCCCGGAACCTACACTCAAAGAAGCCCGAGCTGCCATAGACCTGCTTCGACGATATTTTGTAAAAAAGCCAGTTATGAGTGATAGTGTTGTTACATCCATTGCTAATCTGGATACCAGTTTGGATTTTGCCGCTTCATTAGGTAAACAGTCAAAAATTGATGATTTTTTTAAGGCCATGTAAATATTTTTGTAACTGATTTTTTCCAATACAGTATTAATATTGGATTTTATAATGTAGCTTGAATATTTTATTTTTTAATTATTGTATTATTATTTGGCCACAGTTTAGTTTAAATTAAATTTACAAATTTGAAATTACTTATGTCGATTAGTTGTCTTTTACACATTCCTTCAATTAAAATACTGTGCAGTTATTTAAAATAGTTTTATTTGAACCCTGCATAAAATGTATTATTACTTTTTATAACTACATATTTTACTTATGTATGATGTTCAGATAAACAGTAATCACGCAAACGCACTGCCTAGCAACACAATTTAGAAAAGTTCAATAATCTGTGGACCCTCTATAACTCGAAGTCGGCTATTTTTACACTCGATAACTCGAACCTTGTTTACTCGAAATATTCGATAACTCGAATTTTTTTCGCGTCCCTTCAGATTCGAGTTATCAAGGTTCCACTGTACTAGCCAAGTACAAAACATTCACATATTCTGAATTTATATCGGACAAACATACTTCTACGTTAGTTTTAAGTTGTTTTATGTTAGTAATTTGTGCGTTGTAGTAAATCACCAAATATTAAAAATTTATAAAATAAATCAGTAATGTTGTTTTAATTTACAAAGCTGATTATAACTACAAAAAATATTTACTCTAAAAAAATCTTCGTCATTTTCAAATAAAAGAAATCTTACGAGTATTATATAACGTGTCTATTGTTTTGTTTTGATTTTTTATGCTCATATCTTTTACACAAGCACACAGAATAAACAATATTTTACATACTATGTAAAAAGTATTTATTATGCTACTGTAATTATTGAAATACAAATCGTTATTAAAAACAATTAAATTATAATGTATCGTAACACAAACACTCCACAAAATATCGAACACAAAACACCACAAAATAATAAACACAAACACTAAAAAAAATAACACTTACAAACAGGTAAAATCAAACCTAGAAAACAACTACAATTTACACTAGCGAGAACAGCGTTACAACATCAAAACACCACAACGAAACACTGGTATAAGGGCGGAAAACAGGCACTGCTATTTTCAGGCATTATATTGAAGGTCAATGTCATGGACTTTCATCCCTTCTTTACCCCTACCACCCTTTCAAGTTACACATGAACTTATTTGTTTATTTTTAGCTGTAAACACTCGTCATCGAAGTTCTTTCATTTTGATTGTTTTGATTTACGATTGAAAATAAACTCACATAGAGAAGAGAATTTACTACTGTATTGTATTGGATATACTGGCCGTTTTACATGTTTAAAATGGCATACGTCTTAAGTAATTGATTTAATGTCCAGTAATGTATATAATTAATGCGTGATAGATTAATTACGAGAACGTTCAACTTATTTACTTTAAATTATTTTTAGTGTTTTCAATTTTAATAAATTAATGACAAATTATGTTGCCTTTATTAAATACAGTTACTGTAATAGATATTAACTGAGCTCTAAATGAATTATGATTCCCACTATCGATGACAGTTACACTGAGAGCGATATAAAACGTCGTTTTTTTATATGTGATGTATTTAGGATAGACAGTAGCGCGGCGACCCTCCATAGACCATACAGTCTCAACTAAAGTGTGAACAGAGAGTAGGAAGCAGAAAACCAATTGTATAAAGTAATTTTTTAGCATTTTTTATAACAAAAAATACATTATTTATAGACATTTAATTATAAGTATTAACTATTTCAGTCATTAAATTTTGATTATATAAACATATGAGACTACATTTTCAAATTGCAAAATTCCTTAAACATTTTTAAAATCATTGTGATCTTCTAAGATTGTTTTAAAAATATACTTCCATTTCTTTCCATTAAAAAATATACTGTACTGTACTTTCAATTTTTAGATGATTGCAAACTGGTCTTTGACAATATGAAAAGTCCTTTTTTAAATACAGTAAAAGTAGAAATTACATGATTTTTATATACTTGCATGTTAAAAAACTACATGTTCTCCTTCATTCTCAGTAGAATGGTGAGGGGAGTTGTGGTAATTAATAATAGCTTGACAAAATTCTATACAATAGTAATAATAAAGCACGTTGACTTTATATTATATAATTAATTATTCACTAAATAGGAAAACAATTAAATCTTAAAAATATTAGTATATGGTACGTGTAGTAGTTTCTTTAAATTCAAGAATTTCTCTAATTAAGAAAAAAATGCCAATATTTGCTATTGCCAATGTCAGGAAATATCTTCCAATTTCTTGCTCTTAGAACTTCCATATTCACACTTTATTTCAAAACACTTGCACTGCCTCGGAATTAACCTATACGAAACCAATTTATTTTGCTGTAACCCAGATGTTGGTAGTGCTTTTATTGACAGTGTTAACTATTTGAATATACATAAATAATCAATTTATAATATCAGGTTTATCACAAAACCATATCTAATTGAGTTGAGATAAATTTCTAACTAATTGCAGTAGTAGCCGACCTAAATGATGTATACTTTACACAATGCTAGAATAAATGACCCATTTTATTTTACATAAACCGTTTATGCCATAAAGTGCCTACTGCCAACCTAAATTATCTTTATCAAGTAGGCTATAACATTTTGTTTACTAAGCCCTAGAAGTAAATTAATTTTCAAATAATGGAGAAGAAGGAACTCAGCCAAATTAGTTTTGATCACAAAAAGAAAAGAAAATCAAGTTCTGTCTTATCTATTGACTTCCAGACAACAAATAAAACTTCAAATTTTGTTTTAACTATAAAGCCAATTTAAAATTTACTTATTTCAGTTTGCTTTGATAGGAAATGCCTTTAAATATGCAAATAATGTTTGTATAAATTGTTTACAAATAAAATGGAAGGTACTATGCCAACAGATACACTGTAGTGAAGTGTAATGTTTGATGAATAGAGAACAGAGTGTGAGTAAAATAGCTAGTTTATTTTTATCCTGCTGACACCATTCCTTCAATTGTAGATCAGAATATGTTTATTTAATGGAATAGATAGGAGACCAGCAAACTTGAGTAGACCTTACTAGGAACCTGAACCAAAGCCGATTGCAGTTGTAAGTTTCCTGTATTAGTAGGTGATCTATTGTAAAAAGTACCTGTTTACTTGTTCGTTTTAAGAAATACCTTTATTTTAATTTATAGTATTTTTCTCGTTTTTGTTTACAAATTTAAAAATTGCTATAAATGGACCCAAAAATTGTTTATTTAAAGAATTCCTAAATTGATTTAACCTCTAATGGTTCACTATAACAATTGTTGCTGTTACACCTGTTTTGCTAGTGTTGCAGTGTTTATTTTAAAAAAATCATAAAACTATAATTTACAGTAAAAATAATACCAAGTAGCATATTCCCTTCTTCTGTATGAAATAGAGAATTAGAGATAAAATATTGCAACTGATTTACTAAGAAATTTGTAAATAAAAAGTTTAATAGACAAATATAAACATTTTTCAAAGTTTGCACCCCCTCTACAAATTAGATAAACACTTAATACAAAGTTCCAAAATAGACAAATTATAGAGAATTTCCTATTATTTTAGAATATATTAATACATAGCACCATATGTATATTACATATATATAACATAAAAATTGCACTGGTAAAAAAATGCCTTTGCAATGCAGTATGAGCAACTACATTTTGTAAAAAAACTATAGTAGTATACAAAGAGAACAAACTAAATTGTCTAAAACGACAGATTAGGAACAGTAGAGTGGAACGATATATTACAGTACAACCTTGATAGCACGAACCTCGATAGCACGAAAACCTCGATACCACATATATTTAAAAAATCCCCTTGAATTGCCCAAGGGGGGTACTTTAACATTCAATGTTAAAAGTACCTTTATAACATGAATATTTGAATATAACTACCTCGATAAGATGAATTTTATTCCACTTCCCAAGACCAGGAGAAACCTCTATAGCACGAATTTCAACAGCCAAAAACCTCTTTAACATGAATCTGGCCTTTATAAGACGAATTCCCACGGGTGGAACCTCAATAAGACGTATTTATATTTCCAATTCATTCATGTCAAGACATGAAAACTAACTTCCGTCTGTCGCGCCACTGCAGTGGCATGAGACTGTACTGTCAGTTCCGATTGACTTCAGTTTAGCCTCTCTTTGTACGTAGTGTTGTGTCAGTGATTAGTGAATATGGCGGGCGTGTCCAATGGTGTTAAAAAGAAGAAATGCACACCTTTAAGTATTGATTTCAAGAGGAAGGTTATTGCTGCGGTTGAAAATAACCCCACAAAAAGAAAATTGAGATAGCTAAAGAATTTAATATTCAAGCAAGCACTTAAGCTACAATTTTAAAAAACAAGGATAAGTATTGCGGAAGTGGACTTTCTTCAAAGTGTAAACGGGTGAAAAATGGAGAGTTTGTGAATGTTGATGAATGTGTTATAAAGTGGTTGAAGATGTGTCGAGATAAAAAGTGCCAATTGGAGGACTAGTTTTGCAGGAAAAGGCACAACAATTTGCTGAACAATTAGGCCATATAAAATTTAGAGCAAGTAATGGATGGCTCCATAATTTTAAAAAGAGGAATGATATTGTGTTCAAAAAATTGTGTGGTGTAAGTGGAAGCATAGATGAAACAGTGTGCCAAGATTGGATAGAAAACCTCTCACAACACACTGAAGGGTATCACCCTGACGATATATTTAATGTAGATGAAACGGGACTCTTTTTTAAGTGCCTGCCCGATAAGACTCTATCTTTTAAAGATGAACCTTGCCACGGCGGTAAAAACAGTAAAGAGAGGATCACGGTTTTGCTGGCCTCAAACAGCACAGGGACAGTAAAATTGAAACCTTTAGTAATTGGCAAATCTAATCGACCAAGATATTTTAAAAACTCAACAACCTTACCAACAGACTACGTGGCAAATAAAAAGGCATGGATGACTGGCGATATTTTCAGTTCCTGGCTTTCTAACATAAATAAGGATATGAAAAAGAAAAATAAACACATTCTTATAATGTTGATAACTGCACAGCCCATGGTGATATTCCTCAACTGTCTAATGTAAAGGTAAATTTTTTACCTCCAAATACCACATCAAAGCTACAGCCACTTGACCAGGGTATAATAAAGAATGTTAAAAGTCACTACAGGAAGGAAGTTGTGCGACGTTTTCTTAGTGACTTGGATAACAACTCTCCAACTAAAATCAACCTACTCAATGCCATGTGGATGCTAACCAAGGCATGGCAGAATGTAAGCAAGACCACAATTTCAAACTGTTTTAAAAAGAGTGGTTTCAAGATTATAGAAGAAGATGTGGACGAACCTACTCCTCTACCAATAGACGTTGCACCAAGAGATTGGACAAAAGTTAGGGACGAACTGGACCTACAGGAGTTGGAATTTGAAGATTTTGGAACTTTCGATGATGACGTTGCAGTTTGTGGAGAGGTTACAGAAAATGATATCTTATCTTCAGTAGGCCTACAAGCACAGCCTGATGAGGAGATGGAACAGGAAGATGAAGAGGCGGACAATGGGGAAGATGACCAGCAATCCAATAGCGAATACACAGTGCAAGAAGCCCGCAAATCACTAAATGTCTTAAAGTGTTTGTTTTCTAAAAAGGATTTTTTAAGTGATGAGGTGGTAAAGTGTATAAATGTTTTGGATTCCACATTGGATACTATCCACATGAATACAGGTAAACAGTCCAAAATTATTGACTTTATCAAATCAAGTTCATCACGTCAATAACTTTAAATTGTAGATTGTATTCCTGTATGCAGTACAGTATGTTATGTACGTATATTACTCTACTTTTATTGTCAAACTAACCCCTACAAACCCATACAAATTGTAAATACAGTAGTCACTTTTAGTATTTAATGTTTCTCTTTTGTTTATGTTTACGAAATTATTACAGTAATTTAAATTTTAGATTGGATTACTGTAAATTTCAGTAATTCACTTTATTACTGTAATTCATATTACCCTACTCTTACTGTTAAACTTACAAATTTAAATTGCCGTTAACACTGTAATCAAATATTATTTAGTACAGTGTAGTACAATACTACAGTACAATTTCGTATGTTACTCTTTGTTTATGTTTACTAAATTACTACCAGTACTGTATTTCAAAATGTTGATTAGGTTATGTAATTTACTAAGTCATACTCATTTGGCCTTTTACTTTTTATTGTACTGGCTATTTATATTCCTATGTATTAATTGTATCTGTATCTGTCATTAATTTGTAAATTAAAATGTACAGTACGATGTATGTATTTCACATATGTTTTATTTGGAATTACATTTCAACCCGTCGCCGTATAAAATGCTAACCTCTATAACACGAATGTCACTCATTTGAACCTCGCTAACACGAACCTTGTTATCGTGAATACCTCGATAAGACGAATATTTTTCAATTCCCTTGAGATTCGTGGTATCGAGGTTCCACTGTATATGCGATGTTTACGCTACAAATAAGCCAGCTGCTGTTGTTTATTTACAACGTCTAGTTGTCGGAAAACCGACGCATAACGTACCACACCCATACATTTTGATTGATAGTATTGGCAGAATAGCAATGACCCTGGGCATACAGCAAGTGACAGCTGGACATAGGTGAGGTGTGAACAGATCATAAAAAAGTCTTTTATGAAAAATTCAGCTTATTCAAACAACTGCCTTGAACAAGTGTTAAATATATATTATTTTTATCAGCTGATGTTTATTATTATATTTGTTAGTAATACGGTTAGTAGCAACACTGACCAGACTGATTGTTCAATCTGTATCTCGTATCTTGTCTTGAAAGCAAATTTAAAACTTTTGTTCAGGATATAATGATATAAAATAAATAGCCTGGGCTGGCATAAGATAGGCTGTTAGGTTCTTTAGGTTACTATCGTCACAGTAATAGTAATTTAGTGCAGTTTCTAGTCATCTTATAATAACTAAAATGTACTGTTTAAGTTGTGAAAATATTTCACTTAGATCTTAGTAAAAAAAATACTTTTTTTTAGAAGTTAGATTATATCATAACGTGGAAAACACATTTTTAACTTAAATATCTGCAAACTCCACTCAAACATTAAAACTGATTTTTTTACTCATTTGATTTTTTTCATTTATTGTATTTTATTAGGCCTACTCTGAACACAAATGTGTGATTGTATTATTGAATCATTATGATTATCTCCCATAAAAACACTTTTCACAAAAATAACGTAACCAAACTCAACACACTTATCCTTCATAAATATTTGAGATTTGAATTAAATTCAGGTAACAGGACTCCAGCGGAAATATAATATATGAATTAAGTTTTTGTGGTTAATAACTTATCTGGTGTTTATAAAGATCGCGTGGTGGGCGCTAATCGTGGTTCACCTTTTTCCATTAGCATTTATCTAAAAAATAGTTTTCATAGACTAAAGATCGCGTAGTGGGCGCTAATCGTGGTTCACCTTTTTCCATTTGCCTTTATATAAAAAATAATTTTCATAGACCGATATAATGTTTAAATTCGTATTCAGTGTAAAATAACACATAAAATATGGTAAATATGGAATTTCTAGACGCCTCTGAAAATATGATCTCTTGTTAAATGAGTGGTGAAATATAGTTCATAGCTCTTGAAGAGGTTGATTTAAGCTGAAGAACTCATATTTTACCGAAAAATTTGTTTTTATGCAATAGTGCCTAGTTAAAATAACCAACTTTTAAAAAAAATTGTAATTTTTCAACAACTTTTGTCATTATACTTGTTTTTTATAGCTGAACACGAATATGGAATTGGTTTTTCTATAAAATTATTTTTTTGCCGAAAAAACACTTTTTACTTACCTAAACATACATAACCTAACTTATCCTAATCACCTATATACTCGACGATTAGGAAAATTTGGTAATTCACATTAAATCAGGTACCGGCCGTCACTTCAACAGGGATACGTGCAAATTTACTATTGGTGGCTAGTCATAGCTCCTATGGTATTAACACTGTGCATATGGCCTCCATAGTTGATTTGCTGCAAACATTTTTTTGCGATATCTCGAGAAATATATATCGTAGACCTAAATAGTTTTCAAATTTGTGTTCAACACAAAAACATCAATTAATAAACATTGATGAAAAAATCATAAAAAATAATGGAGATGTTAAATAAAAGATAATATTTTCAAAAATTTAGAACATTATTTATGTGGAATTAAGGTTATATTCTCATGAAATACCAGGCCTATAGACCTGATTATATCCACTAGTGATAAAAAAGTTAAGACTGGAGTGGCAAAAATAGAATTTTGAAAGTGCACAAGTACCAAAAGGGTAATTTAAAAAATAGTTTAGATTAACATAAATAACCTAGGTGTCAAAAATACCGTAAGTTCTAAAATTATTGCTTTTCAAATGTAATGGCAAAAAAACGTAATTTCTTCAAAATAATACTAGCATCTTTCGTGTAACTTTTAGATTGCCCAAAGTAAACTAGTCATTGTTAGGTTAGGTTAGGTTAGGTTGTTATATAGATTTTCTTATCAGTATGTCGGTCCGAAATACTTCAATCAATTGCCTTGGTACTTAAAAGAATGTCCAAAACTCATATATTTCTCCTTTAAATTAAAATCGTGGTTATTATTGTACAGAGAAGTTGATTTTTTAAATAATTTTCTTATTTAAATTCGAAACATGTCAAGTTGTATTTTTCCTAAAAGAGGAATAACTTGTTATCATTACTTATCTCGTACTTTATATTCTTATTATATTCATTATTATTATTACAGTATTATTGTCATTATTACTATATTATTGTCATTATTATTTTCGAAACTGTTTGTATTGTATGACGTTACATTAACCTTATTATCCTGTTTAGTATGTTTGGGTATGCTAATTTTGAATAATATTACTAAAATGTAATTTGCTATAAGCAGACGGCAAAGCACGGAGCAGAAGACAATTAAATTAGAAACTGGACTCATTAATTTTTGTTTTATTTGTTTTATTTTTTGTAACACTGCCACATTACTTGCAACGTGGCAGTGCAATTTCCAAGTCTACGAATTGTTTATGTATTGTACTCATTTTGCGGAAATAAATTCTTATTCTTCTTCTTCTGTAAATAAAGCTAATTTTTTACCCATTTCAGACTGTTTTCAAAATTTGTTAAGTAACTAGATACCACAGGCCTACATACCAAAATGTTAAATATACATCACACTTATTGGAAACCTAGTCTAATTCTATATTCGTGTTCAGTAGTATCCTTTAACAAATATTTTTGGCATAAATAAAACATTTAAAAACACGTAGGCCTTATGAATTTTTATATTTTTTAATATTTCAGTGTGCCTAGGCCTAAACATAAATAGGCTACAATACAATCAAGAAAATAACAGTTTTCCATGGTCAAAACTAATGCCAATCTCTAAAAAATAAAAGGTTTAATCATTTTGTTAAACAATTGTACTTTTTGAAGGAGGGCTGAAAGTTAGTTAAATATGAAAAGGCTGAAATTATCAAACATTCAAATATAGGCTAAATGGTAAAAACCAATTCAATCAAATGTTTCTAGAAGGACTAAATAAAACAATATGATTGCACCATTCATGTAGCTTTTTAAAGGAATTAAATGCTTTGTTGGTAGTCTTGAGCAATTTAAAATCTGTTAAAAACCCAAAATTAATAAAACTTGCAGTAACATATTAAACACTACAATATCTAGCCTACATAAACGGCTCTGTTGAGTATAATTAAATAAAGCAATATATTAATTTCAAGACAGCATGAATTAGCCTATGAATGTTTAGGCCTAGCAGAATCTACGGTGATGGGCCTACTGCATCAAAGATGGAAGGCTTGTTACGACCATGACTGAACGGATAGATGGTGCATGTTGTATAAACACTAAAACTAGGACAAAATTACCTGAGGACTATTATTTAAACTATCTTCTATCACTTTTTCTGTTTCCATATCTAACATTATCTCACTAAAAACTGCATAAAGCTGTATTAGCACAAATTCACTGTCACTAATGGCTGCATAGTCAATAACACAAAGTCATGACGTCACTACTGCAATCAGGCTAGGCAACATAACAATGTTGAAAACTACAACTTGTAAGGTCCTTAAAACAAACAAAAACGTAACTGCATGAGAGCACTATATTTAGTTAGATTTGAGCACACTTAAAGTTGGTCATAACACCGATGCTTGATTTATTTAAGGACAAATTCTATTTTTTAAACTAATATGTGAATATCAACATGTTTATATCAAGCTCGTTTGAATTCCTGGTTGATATAAATTAGTTTCATTATAAAAATCATGTTTGAATTGAATGGTTCGGTAATTCAAATCAACATTTGAACCACGTCTATCAGAAATCGGAAAAGTATCGGCTATCTTGATATTAATATTACATCACTTCCTTCTGGCTCTTCTAAAACCACCACATCAACCTTCGAAGAAATTAATGATGACAACTATTGAACTTACAATCTTATGCCTCAAGCTTCACAACAAGAAGGTAATAGGTGCAACCGAAGACCTTCGAGAAGTCTAGCTTTAACGTAACAACCTGCGACCTCTCAGCAATTGATTCTACTCGTATAGTGTTAATCTGTAAGTCAACTAAATTTGTCTAGGTAGATCTTTTATTCTCAAAACTATGTTGCATGGTACAGATGAGATTGCTTCTTTTATAAATTTATTATTATTGAGGACCACCTTTTTTTATTTTGGCCAAAACATACAGTATTGAAATTTAACAAAAGATGGTAAGATAAATATACCATCTCAGAGAAACCACTGAGGATGCTACATCACAGTATGGGTGAAACGTCTGGTCATATTGTAAATATTGTAGATAGTACCTTGACGCGGTTGTCACCGGAAACTGTAGATTCTAATTATGACACCGGCCGCTTAAGCCAAAGTTCTAAGATTAAGATAAATATATCTTTTTCCCCCACCAATATTGAGTTTTTGAGCATAACCAGATTCGATAGATCCTTCATATTCAGGGGCACTTCACTCTGGGTATTGACTTAACACACAAATATTGGTGGCGGAATAAAAAGATGTATTTATTTTACCACCTATTGTGAAATACAACCGATCAGGATAAACCCGATAGCATAACAATGGATTTGTATGCACGCTATTGCAATTTTTCTGTAGTTCCTTATGTCTCCCGTATACCTTTCTTGTGAGTAGAGACGATGTTGCTGACTTTCAGGACGTTCAGAAAAAACACTTTTAGATAAACATCTGTTAAATAAATTAGTATGAAGTAAAATTACATAGGATTCAAGGTTGATGGTTCGGTAAATTAACTGCTAACCGGCTTAAAAGGCTTCGAAATATATTTGGATTTGAGGAAAGGATTTAAATATACACGGTTTACACAATTATTTATAAAAACAGTGCATGTATATAACAAGATGGCAAAAAAGCATGGTAATGACAATCAGAAAAATTATACAAATATAAAAAACATAAATATACATGAATAAATTAAAGATAACACTGGCAGTAAATATTAAACATAGCAACAAACCTTTACACACACAATTGTCGACTTGGGCCAGATATGAAATGCGAGATTTCTTTTTTTATGAGGCACTACTGTACTTAATTAATCTACTTTTTTTTAATTAAAAATGGTAGCTGACAACAAACCATACGATATAATATATAATCTATTAAAATCAACACGTTCAAACTTACTAATTTATACATGCATCCAAATCCCTATTCATTTGGCAATTCCACCCCTCCAAGTTCCTCTAGTACTGTAATTCAGCAGCTTCCGATTATATGATAAGAACTCGTCTAAGTTACAAAATGTAAAATTGATCAAACATCTTGTTATGACAGCAGCGGTGTAAAACGGACTCTACTCAACCATGGAACTGGACATGATTCTGTAGCATATCTTTAACATTACTTTTTAATGTGCTATTTGACTAATGTATGGGTGGGCGGGTGGGTAAACACCACTGTACGTGTATGGGTGGGCGGGTGGGTCAATACCACTCTATGTGTATGGGTAGGCGGGTGGGTTAATACCACTGTACGTGTATGGGTGGGCGAGTGGGTAAACACCACTGTACATGTATGGGTGGGCGGGTGGGTCAATACCACTCTATGTGTATGGGTAGGCGGGTGGGTCAATACCACTGTACGTATATGGGTGGGCGGGTGGGTAAACACCACTGTACATGTATGGGTGGGCGCGGGTGGGACAATACCACTCTATGTGTATGGGTAGGCGGGTGGGTTAATACCACTGTACGTGTGTGGGTGGGTGGGTGGATAAACACCACTGTACATGTATGGGTGGGTGGGTGGCTTATTCGAAATTAATGGTATGAATGTCCGCACACAGCCGATTGCCGAAAATGCTGAAACAATAGCAATGATGGAGATAAGCCGTCTTCTTTCCTTGGTGAAACGCCCACACATGAAGTTGCAGTGCAAAATAATAAATATGTGGGTGGTTTACTATATATTACAGAACTATATTAGTTGTGTTTCTAGTTTTCTATATTTTTTTGTATTTATAGTTTTATATATATATATATTTTTTTTAACCTTGGTCAAGCTGCTATTCTTCCTTAAAGTTTTGTAAGATCTCCGAGGTATTTAAGCGAAAGGGCACAAGACGCTTTAACCTACGTTAAACACTACGGTCGCCCAGACTTATTTATAAATTTAACTAACCCCAAATATTTCTTCTTTGAGTTCTATAATGCATAAAAGCCTCACATAATAAATAATTTTATTGGAATATTTGAGAATTTCTTAAATTATAACCCCAATTAGACTGAAATACTGGAATCCTTGCTCCCGGGGCAGAAAGCAACAGACAGGCATGACGTTGTTTCACGTGTGTTCCATGAAAAATAAAAATTGTTATAGCAGTCATAAACAAAGGGGAAGTCTTTTGCCCCGTCAGATGTTTTATTTACTCTGTAAAGTAGCAGAAACGTGGATTACCTCATATTCATTTTCTTCGTTATTAATTGCAATATTAGTGATATTTAATACCTATTTCGTGTTGATTTCACCCAGTTATTGTTAAAATAACGAAGGGTCTTTGTTAAAATATTGCTTACCTAAGCACAGCCAAAAAAACAATAATGGTTAAGCCAGTGTTTATTTTCCCGTCCCAATCCAATTTTTTGTCAACAAGCCTGAATCATGTGATTTAACGTCCAACGCTATAGAATAAATAAAAAAAAATTGGGTGTGCGTCGGACCATACAGTGGAAGTTATACTTCTTTGGCCATTATCATACACCCATTCACGCACACAAACAGACAGGATATATAAATGAAATATAAGACATTTTTCAATATTATTCAATATATTTATCTTCAATATATTATACGTGACTTCATTATTATATTATACACCTATATTATCATTATCAGTAATTTCTTCGATTAAATTTCTTCGATTAACAATCGATTAATCGATAGTTCTTAAAAATTTGTTCTTACTTTTCAGCATGACGCGGTTTCTCGACCAACATCCCATCCCAAAGTGTCTAACGGGCGCAAAGAAGTATAACTTCAAAAAATTTTTTTTTCATAACATCTATTTGTATTTACAATCTATTCATAGTTGAACAATAAGTGAATGTGACATGAGTTAAAGTAAATAATATAACATGGGTTAACACACGTCCAATTACGTGCCTAACGTAAACATTGTTTCACATTACAAATAGTTACATAAAATTATAAAGTACATTACAAAAATCTTATTGGAAGATTTAATACGTTATGTCTTTTCAATCTGTACAAGTGGTTTAGACAAGCGTTACTACTGTCTAAAAGATTCAGGGCAAGGTGATTTGGATGATTGTTCAATTTTTCTAAATATCGACTCCTAAATTTAGTAATTTCGGTCTTGACAAAAGGAATGTTTGAGTCTTGATGGATGATGGTGTTATTAATGTATCAGGGTGCTTGAA
>JAQJVL010002908.1:0-76518 GCA_035578905.1 Stictocephala bisonia | reverse complement strand
CTTATAAAAAAAAATTTACAACATAAGGGCTATCTACTTTTTTATTTTGTATCTTGAAAAATAATTTTGGACCACTTTCATTTTTATCCCTTTTTTGAAAGGAAAAATATTCATGACCGTAACATCCAGTATAAATGTACTTACAGTGGTATTGGCCCACCTATACACGTACAGTGGTGGGTAAATATACAGTAGCATATTTAGTAACATATGATAAGTATTTTTATATTTGTATTAGTACTTTTTATCAGTCTACAACTCAAGGTGAACAAATTGATTTACAACGGGTAGATATTTGTATTTTTTATCGTTTAAAGAGAAATGCTTGCAAAACATGCAAAAATGGCTCATCATGTTAGGGAAAATATAGTCATCAGTTCTAGGGCTACAAAAAAGTTATATCACACTAAAAAAGTGGAGCATATTTCTTACTTGTCCGTATCCAGTTAACCTTATTATCCTGTAAGAGCATATATTGACTTTGATTTAAACGCTGTAAGTGCATATACGCATAATAATTACAAAAATAATATTTTCTAAATAATGTTTATAATTTAATCTGTCAGTGCATTTGGGTTATTGTTGTGCGATACAACGACCTTTTGTTGGCCTGTCAATCATTACAAGACTGGTTTTTGTCTGGCAGTGTACATTTCCGCTGCGCTGCCCAACACCACAAGCGCATATTTGGGCAGATTACATATCGAACTGAGCGGTTGTCATTGTCCGCCGCCTCACCTCTTTGAAACTGTGTACTTAGTTGTTTTTATCATTGTTTTAGTTTAACATATGTTAGTTATAAATTAGTTTTAGGTGTCAATATGAATAAGCCGACGATTTTGAACTTTTTCTTTGTTTCTGTATGAAAAACATAATACGCCCATCATTAATTTATTTTGCCTGGATGCATTTAGATTACAGTTAATATAATTTAAATTACAACTCAATTAGTTTGGTTGAAATGGGTGTAGGTGAAAATACAACATTATGATTACAATACAAAAAGTTTTCTGATAATGAAACTTTTTTGTGTTAAATATTTATGGAACCAAAAACGTTTGTATGCTTATGCTTACTTGTAAACTTCGTAGTTAGACATTTAGTCTTCAAATTATCATATATATATTTATTTTTTATTATATGTGTTATGTTTAGGCTCTTAATGACTATCATTTTATGTACATATAAATTTACTATATTATATATGTTTTACTAATAGTAATAATATTTTGTATTGATTCTTATAGTGATCTATGCCTGAGGCTTACTTTCAAGTAAAATAGATTGCTAATAAAATTGTCATCGTCCAAGTTTTACACCTTCTGGTGAATACAATTTATTATATTAATATTTCATTATAATTTTATTAAATCATAATAGTATTTTATTCATTTAAACTACAGTGTTAACTCTACTTTGATATGGCAAGTGGTCTTAAGGTCAGGACTTGGAGCCTGAGTTATAGATAGCGCAGATTCAAATCCTGGCTTGTCTTGAAGTATGTATCAGTAATGTTACTCTAATATCATCTTCCACAGTATATGTTCTTAAATCTGTCTAAATAGGTTTTCAGCACAGACCTATAGGGATGGGATGAGTAAGGTTAAGAAGACTGGTCTCTCCTTTTATTTTACTGGTGGCGCAGTGCTGTAATCCAGCTACTTGAGGACAAAGTGTTTGGGAGGTTGGATGCTCAGTCCTCTTAATACCGACATGGCGTCCGCTTAATGGTTGCTATCGGTGTGGGCACTACTAGAGAAGTCTGGAGTGTCCATGTTGGGTGGTAATCATTGTGCGATGTTTGTGTAGGGGAGATAACTGAGTATCAGGCTTGTCAATTAGCTGAAAATCAGACCAGCACTACGTGGTTCGGATTCCACGTAAAGCTGAAGGTCCCTTAGTTACCCTGGCTGTTGGGCTATTAATAAATTGCCCTTTCTGAGGAACAGTTGAACTCAGTTATTAACCAGACTTCACTCATTTCATCATTCATATTCGCCTCAAAATACCAACAACGTTGTGTCAGCGTCTAATATGTAAGAATTGGAAAAATTTCCAATTTAAAATGTAATGTCTTCATAATTGTTGTTCTCTTTCACATATCACTGTTTGAGGGATTATTTTATCTTTAGTTCATCTCCAATCAAAGTGTATTGTAAATTCATCCGTCTGTTTACATGGCTGTAGCTCTTTGAATAAACTTAATTCAACGCAATGAGTAAAGTACTGATGGTCAGCTCAGTTGAAGATTCTAATCTTGGCAGGCGCATATTCACGGAGGAGGAAATGGGGAAATTTCCCCTAAAAGGACTCAAATATGATAAATGAATCACAATAGCATATTAAAGTTGTATCTATTAATTTAAAATACAGTTGAATTATTTAAAATAAATGCCAATCATTTTATTTGTGTAAAAAATACGCTGCTTTTTACGGATAAAAACTGTGTGTGGGTATACAGTAGTAGCTCAATTGCGTTGTACTGTACACGTATGCATCATTACGTCCATGCCGTCAGTGATGAGCTGTTATCATTCAGCTACAGAACAGAATCATTTTTGTTTTCAAGTTTGTATCGGTAGCTTTGAGTGTATTCAGTTATTGCACTTTGCTTTTGTAAGTGTGAAAGTTAAAGAAGATACATTCCATAATTCATTGACTAACAAATCTGTTTGATATCTTGTGTTTAAAACATTTATTTGTTTTTTCAATAAAGCTTTGTAACATTAAGCTTGTTCCTGTATGAAAAACATTACAATGCGCCCATCATTAATTTATTTTGCCTGGATGCATTTAGATTACAGTTAATATAATTTAAATTACAACTCAATTAGTTTGGTTGAAATGGGTGTAGGTGAAAATACAACATTATGATTACAATACAAAAGTTTTCTGATCATGAAACTTTTTTTGTGTGTTATTATTTATGGAACCAAAACCTTTGTATGCTTATACTTACTTGTAAACTTCGTAGTTAGACGTTAAGTCTTTAAATTATTTTTAATAGTTTACAAAATGTAATTTTGGTTAATGCTTTGATTTTTTAAAATTTAAAAATTATTGATAGTGCAACCTTATTGCATTAAAAGTTAGGAAACCAAAATACTTTTTATGAATGTGTTTACCTTCATGATGAAACAATTAGTTTTTAAGTAATCATTTAACACTTTAATGCTGTACTATAAAAAATGAAAAGTTGGTTTTAGTTTTTAAATGTATCATTTTAATACTAAAAAATGATTATTAATACTATAAAAAATGAAGTGTTGGTTTTGTGAAAGCTTGAAAAATCCTATTGCTTTGAAATGGTTCCGATATCAAATCAATATTCAAATCTCCATACCCATTCTCATCGGAGGTGCTCTATACCCCCTGACACCACTCTTATGTCCCCACCCCCTAAAACGTCTCTCTGAATCTGCACCTTTAACTTTGGCCTCATAGTCCAAAGCTTTAACTTTTCAAAGCTCAGGATTTATAAGTTTTAGGGCCTGTCATGCACAAGGGCGGATCCAGGATTTTTGTGAGGGGTGGGTCTGAGATTTTGGGAGAATTTTTTACACATGATTCATGTTGGTAGTCAAAGCTCTGTAATTTGACATAAAATGTTATTATTGTACTAATGAAAAAAAGGGCTAAAGTGATAAATGAAAACAATGTAATAGTTCCAATAAACTGTATATAATCTGACAAAAGTTGTAAAAGTACAAAATTTTATCTTTAAAGTACAAAATCGAGCCTTCTGTTTTTTTTGGCTTGCAAATCTGTTAATGACTTTTTCGGGGCATACTTCAATGTCCCTGTGCACGTTTAGCAGAGCGAGTCCAGTCAACCTATCCTCTGCCATCCTTGTTCTGATCCATGACTTCAATTTTCTCAGAGTTGAAAAGATCGTTCTGCTATTGCTGTTGGAAAAAACAATAAGTTCTAACAGATTGGCAAAAAAAGGTTAAATGTTTCATAACAATGAAAAAAATACTTTTTACTAACAACCACACGATTTAAGAAAATACTATTAGTTTTACTGGTTTTAGAAATTATCTGCTAATAAATAATTTTGAAAAAATAGTATAAACAAAAATTACTTACCTATTGAAATTGGAAGAGTAAGCAGAATTTGTACCAAAGGCCTTAGAAGAGGATAGCTGTTTTCATTTAATGCATTCAAAACATTTCATTGCTTTAGTTATAGTTTTAAATTCATTATAATTAGGAATGTTCTTGAGGGAGCATACTTCGTTCATAAGTTTCAGTAGCATCGTGTTTTTGTTCAATGATACTAAACTGCAATACTTCATACATATGGGCTCAAAACTAGATTTCATATCCACTATTTTGTCCAAGTTTGTCGGAACGGTTAGGTTCAGCATATAACACTCCAGTGAATCGCTTGAAAATCTATCTGTCATATCTGCAATAATGTTATCCAGAATTGTTATGTATGCAGATTTTTTCCAATGTTGTATTGTACATTCCCGACTGTCACTGGACGTTGAGGGGTAGTTTGGTCTATTTACTTGCTGTCCCCACATTTCTTGGAATACGAACTTCTATGCCCATAGACTCCATAGTCCTTTTCAGCAGTGTTGAAAATCAGAGAAAAGAAATTGATCAGGATTTTGCCTTTTATTCTGAAGTACTTTTATTGTGTGCATTACTTTGTCTCTTGCTGAACACAAGTCTATGGTTTCTGACTGAAGATATTTACTAAGAACACAGTTGCATCCGTTATATCACTAAGACAATGCATAGTTTATTATAAACTCACAAGTGGAGAAAGCACAATAAGCAATTTGCTTTGCTTGCTGTTGAGCTATCATTCCACTTTGAGACAATTTTAAGTGCTTCGGCTATTTTTGTTAGGTCTTCTGTAACTCAAAAATTGATTCATGCCGTTCTACCCAACGGGTCTCACAATATCCTCTCATTTGATGTCCCAGTACTTTTTTCAAAATAGAGTTCCGTTGTGGCCGATGGAGGTGAAAAATCTAGAAATCTTTTTACAGTGCCTACTGCATTTCTCACGCTTTGGACTTTATTGCACTTTGAAATAGCCAAATTCAATTTTATTTATTTATTATTTTTATTTATTTATTCATAAGACGCCGATCGTCAAGATATGGCGGAATATGGATTTCGATTGAGTGTAGATGAGCGAATGTAGTCATTGTTACAAACTAAGACCGACTATTCCTTAGAAAGTGTCATTAATTAATAGCCCAATGACAAATGAACAGCCGGTGGTTATCAGCTGATCCTTCTCAAAATGTATTAACTCTGATTGGGATCGAACTGACAACCTTTAGCACATGAAGCTGGGATTGAACCAACTACGCTACCGACCAGTTAATGCATGATTACTGCAGCCACATAAGGTGCTGTTTATGGCAATTTTTTTTATTTCTGTCACTGCTCCTCTCGCATGTCAGACATATTGACAGTGAATCCATCACAACCGATCCCTACACAGTTTGTTCATGTTCAAACCAAGCTGTTGCATGAATTTCAGCACAGACTGTCCTAAAACCTCCCCCGTGATAACAGGTTCAACTTCTTGATCAGAATAGTTCGTACCGTGGAGATCAACAAAACCTCAAGTTCTTCTCTTATAGCATTGTTATACAGGTAACGTAAACTAAGGCTTAGCTGAGAAGTATGAGACGCATCTGTGGAATTCGTCAAATATTATGCTATAATATTTAGCTTCTGATACTCGTTGAGTTATCACTTCCAAAATTTCATCAGAACAACATTTTATAAGGAAGTTAGCTGTTGTCTTGCTGATGTAAGTAGCGTTTGCTCCTGCAGACTTCAAATGATCTTCAAGCTGAACATCCCCGCTATCTATTCTAAATCGCAAAAGTGCCCTGAAATTGCCGTCATTTTGTACTGGATCATCTCCAACTTCAATCAAACTTGCCATCATCTCTATGTCCTCTAAGGGGTATGTTCTGCCTACCATGCAACAAAATAGTTTTAATTATTGGCACAAGCCTTGCACGATTCTGCATGGTTTGGCCCTTTCTATTTTCATTTAACAAATTAAGAATTTCTCCCTCAGGGTTTTCAAAAACAGATATAAAATGTTTGGCGTCAATTTCAGCATCTTTGTGATACTGTGTCGCTGCGTGACTTTCTAAATCTCCGTCCTTGCCTGAGAGTTTAGCATATTTCTGTAGATGTTCAGTAACTAATTTCTTTAAAAGAAACTGTATGCTGTCCTCCAACTAACTTTTGATGGCATAGTATTGCACAAAATTTACAAAATAGCTCTTGCTTAGCTTCTGAAAAAACTAACCATGGATACTTTTCAAAATGGCCAATATTAGCTTTTCTTTGTTCTTCCCGTCCTCGTTTTACATGAGAGGATGTAGGAAACTTAAAGTCCTTTTTAGGCTTCCAATGATTAGTAAAAATACTATACTTAGTAGTATGGTCACTCATCTTAGACATGTTGTTAATGTGAGACCCGATGTCGAAAGAAGCACATGTTTTCGGAGATACTAACTTGTGAGTTGAGAGATGATGGCGCCGATTGTGGTGGCAGCGGCACGTTTGTAACCTCATGCTGGTGGAAACCTCAACATTTGAAGAAGGAACTTCACTGTCTAACTTTGGTCTTTTAACAAGATAACGATCCATATTGCACAAAAATCTGTTAACACTCAAAAATCTATCAAACACAAGCGATAGGGTACTTCACGATGGTCACGAACGTACGCACTGAATCAACTGAGTGGCCGTAGTAGGCGGTGTGTGTAGGCCAATCGTTGGGGCGGGCGGACTAGGATGACTCATGCGCGCGCAACCCCCCCCCCCCCCACCACTGTCCGGTCATCACACACACTGTTACCACCTCCCTCTACTCATACACGAATTAAAGCTTCATCTTGAGTACAAAATATATGTTGAAACACCGACAGTACCAATTACGAGTAGTGTGGCCGATGAAAGCACCCTTTACTAACGAACAATATATTATTACTTTAAGCTTAAATCTTTTTTAAACAAACAAAAATTAGAATTTGTGACCACCGAGAGGGGGCCGCCCCCCCCCCCTCTGGATCCGCCCTTGGTCATGCACTTGTCAATGTATTTTTATTTAATTGTTAATTTATTAACATTCACATCTTTAAGCAAATAAATTAAATGTTTAAAAGACATACAAATTTCAAATTGGCTTTCAAACCAAAATTCTAAATTAAATCACATTAGGAAATACTGAATCTAAAAATGTGTAAGAAGACGATTTAGGAATTTATAAAACTGTTTATAAAATTTATATAATATGTGAACATGTTTATTTTGGCTATACAAGGAGAAAAATCAAAACTTGATTTAAAGAACACAAAACAAATTAAAAATACGAACAAATTGAAAAATCATCAATGGCTAAACAAGCTGTAGGAACTAGTCATAGCTTTTCATCCTTTGAAATACTTAAAGAAGTTCAAAATTATCAGTATCTTGATGCATATGAAACAAAAATATGTGAATAAACATATCGAAAAATTAGACAATAATGAACCACCACTAATTCAAAATTCTCTTTATTTACTAATTTATTCAGCCATTTTTGAGATTATTTTTGCACAATATATGTTTTATTTATTTTATTTCAATCTATCTAAATCAACATTTTGTAATCGTTCATGTGAGTGTTTGATGATGATAACTTTGTAATCGAAAGGCCTCAGAAATAGACCATCAATTTATTGGATTGTTTGATTATTGATATAGAATTTAAATTTATCAATAATCACATTTGAATTGTGATCAACTGAATCAATAATTATTAAATTGTGGTCAGCTGGAATGACCTCCATGGTATAAAGTATTATATTTGGTGGTTAGCACTAGTAATGATCTTAACATGGACATAAAAATATTAGGCAAGATAAAATAAAGAAAACCTGACGGTAAAAATAAAGAAAAAACATGGTATTACAATAATCATGTTAGATAATAAAATAATTGTTGCTTTTCAAGAGCATATAGTACTGAAATTTACTTTAAAAAATACAAATGGATTAAAAAGTTATATGTTTACAAAAGTACATTAATTGTAAACTCTACCACTGGTGGAACAATTAAAGCAATTCTTACCCTTTCTCAGGCACAATGCCACATTACATGTGAAACAGGTCACATTCGATAGTGTGCTAAATGTGTGTAAAGCATCTGATGATTCATCATGGATCACCAAACTTGTTGGATACAAAGTGGGGAGTTAAGTTGTGGCGGTGACTTCATAGTTAGTGAGCGTGTGCTCTATGTAAAATGAGATGGAGCCACCATATCTGCACCGATCTATGTTTTGCCTGTTGTCCCTCAGGTTCCCATCTATTGTTTAATACATTCAACAATGTTATCACTTTAACACTCACAGTTGACTGCCTCATGTTTGCGGATGATTTTTGTAAAAGTCACTTATCATCTGATCAGGACAATCTCCAGCTGTTGAACTTCAATATCAACGAGTGGTGCCCAGCAAAACGCCATGGCTGTCTATAAAATGTCATCAAGTACAAATTGGTCTCCTTCTAAATCTTGGCAGTGTTGTTCACATGTGACTACCACATTGGGGCATTGTCTTAGTAGAGTTCTGATCAGATAAGGGACCTGGGAGTTATATTTCGAAAGTGATCAGAAATGGAAAACGGGTGGGTGATATTCCTCGCGCCTGTGAAAATTACTTTCAGGGATTCTGTACAGGACATTTCCAGTCTGATCTTTGTAAAGAGACCTTTTCCCAACTGTGACATACAAGTTTCGCATGATCGCACCCTATTGGAGAGATCACGTTTAGCTAATCTTAGGACTATGCTCGAAGCAAGGAAGAAGGGGCGAAAAGGATCTTACCATCAAGTATTTCAACGGAGTCCCACATATTGTGCAGTCAATCAAAATGTTAATGGAATGAGGAGTAAGCTTAACCAGATTAAGTCTTCACTCGCAATGTCTATTTTTGATATTATAATACTGGCGAAGACAAACTTATCTGATGATTTACATAACTCAGAAATATTTCTTGGCAACTATACCATCTACTGATGTGACAGATCCCAACAAACAAGCTCCAAGTCATCTAAACGTTTTGGTTGCTGTTAAGGATAACGGTGCATCCACTCGTCTAAATACCCCATATTAACGATAATGAGCAGTTGCTGATCAAGATTGAACCCTGTAAGGGCACTAACCTTCTCCTCGTTGCTTGCTACATACCACCCCAGCAGCATGTCTCCAAATACCAAAGTCTGTTCTCCTCTGTTGAGGAAACTGTCCACAAGTACAAATTCAATGAAGTTCTAATTGTTGGCGATTTCAACATCCCCGGGGTTAATTGGGAAGACCCACTTGACAGCAGTCATACTCCAGCCTCCCGAGAAGTTCTTACGCTGATGGAGTTCTTTAACCTTCGGCAATTGAACCATGTCTTTACCATGAGAGGAGTCTTATTAGACTTAGTTTTAAGCTCCAACACAAACTTTATTGTTGTATCTCTGGAAAATGATTTTCTTCTGTCCGTTGAGGAGAGACACACCCTCCGCTTTCTATCGAATTGCCTTGCAACGTCTCGTCCAAACAAGCTAACACCAAGCAATACATACACGATCTCAAGAGATGAAACCTAGATGATATTCATAGGTCTCTATCTGTAATTAATCTCACTTCACTTCTTAACATACCAACCTCAACACAGCTACAGACAACTTTCTTTCCCACAATTAATTGCTGGTATTGTTTAAAGGACACTCTCCTTTAAGAAAAGTTGAGTGTCCCCATTTCCAAGATGGTTCTCAAATGACCTAATATGAATGGTGATCACCAAGAAAACGCTCCACAAGAAATACAAGTATCAACCAACAGCTTCTAACTACCTTCGTTTTTCAATGCCAGGGCTTCTTGCAAGAGTTTGGCTGACAGAGATTTTAGCCAATACATGGGTAGAGTTGAACAGAGTATCCCAAGGAATATCCGCTACTTTTGGAGCCATGTAAATGCTCTCAAAAAGACTTCTTCGATACCCTCCTGTCTTGTCTACAACAGCTCATTTGCTAAAGAGCCTAAAGAGATGTGTGAATTGTTTAGGCATTTCTTTTCCTCAGTCTTTGCTCGATCAACAAGAGACCTCAATGCCAACAACTTCGACCATCTTGGTGACTCTTCATCTTCTCGTTTCACGCCACAAGAAGTTTTTGAGAAACTTGAAAAATTGGATGCGACAAAAGGCTGGGGCCCGATGGAATCCCACCTTAAGTCCTGAAACACTGCTGCGATTTATTACCTGCCACCATATGTGACTTATATCAACACCACGATACATACGGGCGTTTTTTCCTGAAGCCTTTAAACAAACTTATGTAGTCCCAATCCACAAGACGTAGGGCTGTTGATGATGTTTGCAACTACTTCTTTTGAAAAATGCAGGAATAGCGATTTGGAAACTCCTTTGTCCGGTGGTTGGCAAGTTACCTTTTCAACAGACATCTGTATGTCAAGTTTGCATCGTCTCTCTCTTCTGAATTCATTGCCTACTCTGGGGTGCCCCAGGGATCGTTAATTGGGCCTTATATTTTCTCTCTATTTACTAACGATCTTCCAGAAGTTGCTACATAGTGGTTTACTATGTTTGCAGACGATGTAAAAATCTTCTCAATTATAGAATCTGAAGATGACCTCCTTCGGATACAGAGGGATCTATCAAGTCTTGACCGCTGGTGTGCAGACAACAGAATGACCCTAAACACAAAGAAGTGTCAGGTTATCACGTTCCATCGTTGCCAAACTTCTACAACTTCAGTTATAGAGTGCGTAATGAGTCCATTTCCTCGTGTGGAGCGTGTTAAAGACCTAGGTGTTATCCTGACCCCACCACTGAACTTCGACGTAAACATACATAACATTTGCGGCAGAGCTAACAGAATGCTTGGCTTTCTATCTCGTTGCTCGAAGCAGTTCAGGGACACAACTGCCTTAAAGTTTCTGTACTGTGCCTTAGTTATGCAAATTCTGGAATATGGCTCCCCAATATGGAACCCTTATCAGAAAATACCTCATTGCTGAACTGAGAGAGTCCAACGAAGAATTATTCGCATGGTTGGCTTTAAGGAGTATTATCCATACTTTCAAGTTCCAGTTGAAACGTTATCTATTTCAATCACTTGAGCAGCGTATACTCTCTGTCGACATTGGTGTTGCTACATAATGGAAAAGTCGACTGCCCAAACATACTTCGTTTGGTCTTGTACAGGGTCCCGATGAGCACTAGGTCTGATGACCTGTTCATAAGGCAACAGCATCGAACTAGCTACGCAGCCAACAACACGATGGCCCGATTCTAAAGAGCTGGTAACAACGTTGCCAAACATGTGGACTTCTTTCACGATAGCGTGACAAGAGTAAAAAAGATCTGTTTGTTTTGCACTTTGAAGTTATTTTGCATGTATTTATTGCATCGACATGTTCTATTTATATAATAATGGGTCTATGTAAATCACGCTTGTACTATTTAATTGTTATTATGCGTTATAATTCAGTTTTTCCTGTATATACATTATCAATAATTATTGCATCGTCTTGTTCTATTTATAATCGTGCTTGCATCTATTTATTGTTATTGTATTTATTGTTATCTATCTATCTATCTATCTATCTATTATGGTTTAGTTTTTCCTGTATATACATTGTTTATATTATTCTCTTGCATGATGATTGAACTGTAACTATTTCACATATTATTGTTCATTTGTCATGTTCCACTGTATTTTGATTCTATTATTGGTACGGTAGCCGTAATTTAGTCTTTGCATGGCAATCTTAACTGTGTCATACTTTGAGCCAATTGTCAAACTTATGTTTCATTTAATGTAAAAATGGAGATGTCCGTTGGAATGTATAAATAAAATAAAATATTTACTTCAACATTTATCCCATGGGATCATATCTTAATATTACATCCAGAGCCAACTCTCTTTTTGGTTTTATCAACATATTCGCCAAGCACTTAAGATCACCCTACTCATTGTTGAGACTATACAATTCCCTTGAGCGCCCTGTGCTGGAGTATGGCTTTGATTTGGTCAGCATACCAAATTGGACATTTTGAATTTCTTAACAGGATACAGAACCGTTATGTCAGGACACTTGGAACACGTCTGGGCTACGCTACTTAGAGACTCACATAATAGAGTTAGAACGTCGTTTCAGTCTGCAGTCTCTATCTTTGGCGTAAAAACTCTGACCCTCTCCTTCTATTCAAGTTGGTTAACAGCTTGCTTGATTGCCCCGAGCTGCTTATGCGGATTGATTTGTGTGTTCCGAGGTGGAATAAGGTCTATGACTGTCTTTGGCCGTTGGTATCAACCAATTACTTATTCTTACAACAGTTGTTTGGGCACGACTTAAGAGGATTGGGAGTGCGCTGCTACCCAGACTGATTTCTTCCATAATGAATGACTTCTTTTAAGAGGAAGGTAACCCTGCTGTAGAACTGAATAATAAATTATGCTTGGAATTGTATTAATTTGCTGATTTTTTAAAATAAGTTATATATGAGAGTTTGAGATCACTGCAATTTTGTTATGCCTCATCGTTGCTATTATCATAGATAGACCTTCTAATTGTGTGTGCCACATTATGTATCTCATTGTGCTATTTATGTTATTGTTGTTACCATGTTCTTTTTTAAATTATTTATTACTGTAGTTTATTGCATTATTGGATCACTATCATTTTATTATATTTGATAATTTATTCATTCATATTATCATTGATCTTCTAGTATAATAGGAGGTCTCTGATATTATAGTGGTGTTAGCCTTTGTTAAGATTTGTTTCAATTTTGAATTACAGATAATTTTACTTGTTCACTAATTATTTTGTTTTTGTTCAACCATATTGTATTTATGTACTGTATTACGTATAAAAAACTGTGTATAACGCTGGAAATAAAAAGTAAATATTTTTAATTGCTCAAACACACATAAAATATGATGGCCTCACCCTCTTCTACTTTTAAAGTGCTAGGCCTAGTGTTGAAGAGTGATCAGTTAAGACCGAGGCAGGATCATTCTGCAACACAAGGAAACTCTCAAACAACACCGTCAACGATACTGGCAAAGAAGCCGTTGAAAATCCAGGCTTGCAAGCATCTTGGTATTAGGTCACTTCTGACGCCTACTATAACCAACCTATCATAGTAGAATTTTTACCGTGTTAAAATAGTTAATAAATTAAATACCATAGTTTTGGTTTTACTACACCTTTAAGCTTTCGGCTACCCTGGCATAGAATGATGGCTTTGAGAGGATAATTGTATTTCTTTATTCCTAACGGTAATTACTATATTCAAAAACAAGAAAACAAAAAATTATGTGGTTATTATGATAACAACAATAATAAATCTAAAACAATCTAAAATTTAAGCTAGGCGCCAATGTACTGTAATTATAATGTGTGTGTGTATATATATATATATATATATATATTTTATATATATATATATATATATATCTTGAGTATGTGACAACATTATACCATAGACCTTCTATTATACCTATAATAGAAGGTCTATGGTATAATAGAAGGTCTATGATTATACAAACCCTACACTGTAAAATCATTTATCTTCATTTTGGTGTAAAATAATTAGAACCGTTGTAACAATGTCTTGATTCATATTTTGTAATTTGTGCAATTGACCAAATACATCCAATATCTCATACTCTATGTAACTGATTTGCCAATTGCCACCAGACTAAAATATTTTAGTTTAGAATCAAAACAAAATGGAGGAATTTAATACAGTGTTGTTGACATTTAAACAAGAAGATTGCAACACATACACGCCCAATTTACTAAATGATTGCAATTACTACAGTAGTGCATGTGTTTTATAAATTAATGATACATCTGAACACTTAATTTATTTGTGATATATTTGTGGATCATCATTAGCATCCATGTACGTAATATTGTTGAGCTGTAAACCATTGTGTTGTAGCCGTAATAAGCCTTTAGAAAGAATAATAACAGATCTAAGTTTTTAGGCATCTGATAAGACAATTATTGTTAAAAACTATTTACAAATTCTTCAAAAAAAGTACCAAAATTATAATAGTATATTATTTGCTTAGTTAAATTTGTTTGCTTGTAAATAATCTCCAGTTTCCTGGTATATTCAATTGTTTTGAGAATATTAATGTAATATGCTTAAGCAATAAATGTTCATAAAATTTAACCAATGTAAGCCTAGTCCCAAGATTAAAAATAACTATAGCCCCAGGCCTAATGCGCATGTAGGCTAGATTAAAAATGAACTAGGTCTAAAATGTTTTTTTCCCTTTTGCAAAATTTTGGTCAATCCACCTGGCTGCTTTAAGCTAATCAAAATGCTTAGAGATAACATTTATTTAACCTCTCAACTGCTGGATTATTGGCACCTGTCTGGCTCTCTGTGCTGAGTTTTTCCAACACTATACCTTTCATAAAAAAATGTCACCAAGACTTTTCCAAAATTATATAAACTCATTAAATCACATTAGGCCTATACTCCGGATTACTAATATATGATTTTTAATAAAATGAAGTAATATGTTTCATATATTTATATAAAATAAATGACACATGTATCAATATTTATTTATTTATTCGTACATATACGGTATACACCACTATACATTTACAAACGTTATTGCACAGATGACTAATTAAAGAATATTTAATTATAACTAGACAATAGACGATGATACAGCAAAGTAAAAAAATAATTAGTAATAAGTATGTTAAAAAGTTTGGTATAACTAATTTTATATAAACTAGCGTGACTAGTACGCAACAACATGGAAGGTTCTATACTGAGTACAATATCATAAATACAAACAAGAGTGATAATTAATGGTTGAATAAGTTAGTGTGATATAAACTGGTGCGACTAGTACGCAAACACATGCTAGTATTGCTTAAGTACAATAGAAAAAAATAAATATAACAATAACGAATAAATGAATAACAGAAACACAACATGCAAGATTATAATATACATAAGTTTTAGCTGACATCAAGGTTCATGTAGTCTTCAACAACTCCTTTTGAACTGTGCTTCAGACATGTGGAAAAAGTCTATCCTAAGGGAACTCTATTCCCAAACGGTGGATCCTCGGTAAGGTGCTATTGTAAGCATACTGCGTAGCTCGAAACTGTCCTTTGGAATAGGTTAGGAGTTCTAGAAGACCGAGCAAAGTGCAGGTCCAGGCGTGCCAACAACTCCGGGCAATCAGAGGTAGAAGTGATCAGCTTCTTTAGAAACATGAGATCAGCAATCTCAAAGTGGAATTATGGACAACTTACCAAATCGTGTTTAAGTCCCAAGTTTACTAGATGTGATAATCGAAAATGAAATTTCCACAATATTTACACATCCAATAAATCGTTAATTTTGTGCTCCGTAACAAGAGACCAATCTCGACAACAGACGCTATTTTTAACAACACTACCAAATGTTTACAAACAACAGCTGTAAAATCAAACTATTTAAAACTCATTCTGTTGATTATTTTCAACAAGCCTAGTAGTTTACCAAAGTGCCCATAGATGTTGGAAGAATGCTGTTGACAAGAAATAATCAATAATGACTTCAGTTGTTTGCAGCAGATCATGCTGTAGGTGCGGAATGACCCAGCTCATGCGTAGCACAGCGGGACTGGCAGCTGTAAACGACTGTAGGACAAATACTCAGAGCTACCTAGACTTACACTACTGCTTTTGGCACCAGTTCACATTTTCTCCCGTTTTAATACGGGTTTTTGAAGTTATACTTCTTTGCGCCCGTTAGACACTTTGGGATGGGATGTTGGTCGAGAAACCGCGTCACGCTGAAAAGTAAGAACAAATTTTAAGAACTATCGATTAATCGATTGTTAATCGAAGAAATTTAATCGAAGAAATTACTGATAATGATAATATAGGTGTATAATATAAAAATGAAGTCACGTATAATATATTGAAGATAAATATATTGAATAATATTGAAAAATGTCTTATATTTCATTTATATATCCTGTCTGTTTGTGTGCGTGAGTGGGTGTATGAGAATGGCCAAAGAAGTATAACTTCCACCGTGTGGTCCGACGCACAACCCAATTTTTTTTCAATATTTAACAGTTTTAATGATTTTAATTGTCAATGTACAGGCAAAAGTTCTATGATAGAAATATACTACGGCAATAATAAAACTTTAGTTCACTTTAAATAGTATAGGCTTAAGCTTAAAAAATTAAAATGATTTTACTATAAGTTATTAGGTATAAGCTGAAACACACTTGACTGGACGGTAGTCGAGGTTCAGATGATGTGTAGGGCAGAGAACTGAGTTGCAGACTTGTCAGTCAGCTGAAAATCAGACTAACACTATGTGGTTCAGATTCCATGTAAAGCTGTAGGTCCCATAGTTTGCCCTGGCTATTGAGCTATTAATAAATAGTCCTTTCTAAGCAAAGTCGAACTCAGATTGTAACAATAAACTACACTCATTCGAAATCCATATTCGCCCATATCTTTTGACGATTGGCATCTTAAGAATAAATAAAATAAAACAAGGCATATTATGCTCAAATACGCTATTATAAAATATTGAATCATCTTATATTTTAATATTGTACCAGAAAAAAGGTCTATAATGCAGTTTGAGCGAAAAGCCCTGACTAAAAACCCTCTAAATTCTGGTATATCACAAATAATACAAATGGGTTTTGTTTAGATCTAACATTATCACCAATTTTAAGTATTTTTTTTATAGCTGTTGCACTTGCAATGGTCAAATGTTATTATCATGATGAGCATCGTAGCTGTGACTTAACATGTTGACTGCCATAACAGTATTTTTGACCCAAAACCTGACTGCCATGAGTACCATATCTGGTACTCGACTAAATACAACACGAGGCCATGAGTACCATATAAGGTACTCACCCCATCTTATTCAAGGGTTTTAAAAAATTAATTTATTTCCATACCAATGATCATGATTCTTTTAAAAGCATATAAATCGTTTATATACATACCAAATCACCTTTCCCTAGTCTTAGCAAATAAGTTTTTTTATTCCGTTGGTATTCGTGTCTAATCTAATAATCAGCTGTTTTAGCACCACATTGTTTTTTTTTGTTACTAAAGAAAGTTATTTGTTAATTTATGAACAATAGCATTTATTTATATGACAAATACAGTAATATTTTTTAGAATAAGGTGTTTATTGAAGCTTACATTGGCTTAGTTCAAACGATTACAAACTTTCAATAACATACAATTGCAGCCACAGGCCATGAGTAACCATAAATGGTACTCAGCTAATTTAATGTAATTTTTGTGGAAATAATTGATCAAAGTTTAGTTTTAAATGTCTACAAAGGGGGGAAAATCAATATTATTATTTTTTCTTTCAAAAAAAATTGTGGGCCTCAGGGGGGCAATCAACAAATATTAAGTGGCAGTCTGCCTTTGGTCGTGAGTACCACATATGGTACTCATGGCAGTCAACCTGTTAAAAATATTTATTACTCTTAATCGCACTAACATTCATTTTTGGTAAATGGTATTTGGTCCCATTTTTCCCCTTAGCAGTTTGGTTGAAGACTCCTTTCTATTTTTTAAAAGTTATCTAGCCATTCTTAATGACTAATTTTGCTCCCATGTCATTTTGATTCTTATTATGACTGTTATGGTGATTTTGCTAACTGAAAATTGTCTGTCATCTCAGACTTGGAATACCGGTACCCATAATGTAAAATTCAATATCTGTGTAACACACAAAATCTAAATAATTACGAAGTTTATATTTTTAGTATATCATGGTAATTAACTAGTTGTGAACTCCAAGAACAAAGAAAACCTCATTAGGACTAGCTTTTAAAAAAAAAAAGCTGAAGACATTTATGAGTAAGGTAGGGGTAGTGAAGCTAAACTAATCCAATTGATTTCAGGATCTGTGTAAGACACTTCACAGTTTTATAGAAAAAAAATATATAGCTGCCAGATAAATATAACCATTTAATCAGTTGGAAGCCATTAATTAAATTTTAGAAACGACATGTCATATTTTTGTATTTTTAAATATGAAATTGTCTGTTCTAACACTAAGAATATGCCGAGAGTATGCTGACCCTGCAACATACTTACTTTATTAGAAGTAGAAGGGTTTCAGAATATCTGATAGGAGTAGTTTCTAATAGTTACTTTTAGTGGGTTTACTTAAATTGATACCCAGAAATCTTAAATTGATACCCACAGTCTTAGACTCTGTATCTATTTCGTGTCTGTAAGACTATCAGGGACCTAACTGTAAAATCACTGTTAGGTGATTTTTCTTCCTCGTTCTTGTTTTTTGTTGGATTCTTATATTTTAAAATACTTAAATAAATTGAAATCTTTTCCAGCGTGAGTGTTGATGGAAAAGAAGTGTTGCAAATACTCAATGAACGTGCATTACGTCTGGGCATGATAAAATATGTGCCTACATTATTGTACTTTTATCGAGGTTTTGATGATTTTTTAAAATTTCCTGACACCTTTGTGGTGCAAATTATTTCTTAGTAAATTGAAAACCATAAAAACATTTCCATATGGTTCAATTTAACAACAGATGTTGGAATAAATGCAATATTCTTTAAGAACATTCAGTACCGTGTGGATAATAAAATAAGAATATTGTATTGATAACTAATTCTATTTTCCAGATTTTATCCAGAATTATCAATTTCATAGAGACATGACTACTCCACAGGAAAAGTTAGAGGTATTGCAATATATCATTCAAATTAATTATGCTTATATTTAAATCATCAGCAGGAGGTAGGTGTCCCCAAGAGATATTTAAGTTTCTCCAGATCAAAAATTAAATATATATAAAATATACAGGTGATAATTGTCTTTACAACTTTTAAGACAATTGTAAGACGACTTTATAACTTTTAAATGACAAGAGATATCACAACCAAATTTATCGTACCGTTACTGGCATACTGTTAGGTGTAATAGTAAGGTACTTTTTTGTGTACATTTTGATCAGATGTCACCTTTGGCGGACGGACCACTAGGAGTAAGTAGAACATCTTTAAAGACAGCCTATGTTGAGTTGTACATAATTTTAAAGGTCTAGTTGAACTGAAAACAGTGCCGCAAACCGGACCTCAGAAGGTTGATCCAGTCAAAAGTAATTGCTGTTCAAAGTTTTATAAATGTTAAATACATTGTACTTACAAACAACAGAAAGTTACAAGTTGAAGAGAATACTTACTGAACTCCTTTCAAAGTAGGCGTTCAAAATGTTCTGCGTTGGCCTTGCAATGTGCTAACCGATAATAAAAGCTTGCTACTCTTATGTATTCTCATTGAATAGCTTGAGCTTCCTGTGCTATTCCTAAGATCAATCAGTTCTGTAGGCTGAGTTTCATAAACTTTGTCTCTCAGGTAGCTCCATAAAGTAGTTCAGCGGAGTTAGGTCAGAGGAACGAGCTGGCCACTCAATCACTCCACATCTTCCAATCCACCGGTGACCGAAAACTGTATCTAAGTATTGCCTCACTTGAAAACCATAGTGTGTGGCGGTGCTCCGTCTTGTTTGAGAAAACATGTTGGAAGTCAGCACCAAGACTAACTTGTATAGCAGGAACTACCTACTTTTGGAGCATATCTTGATGCTTGTTTGGCAATTAAATTTCTATCAATGAAAAATGGTCCTATAAATGAATTACGTACTATACCTGCCCACAGTTAAGTTTTTGAGGATGTTGCGTTTTAGCATTCAGTGCTGGTTAACATCATTCCAATATTAACATGGCCATTCAACATAAAAGTCGACCCATCTGAGAATACATTATTGTCCAAAAGTATTTGGCTTTGTTTTATATATGGGTCAGTTACATATTAAGAGAGAATTCGTACCACAAATTTTTTTCAGTTTTTTTTTATTTTATTGAAATTTCAAAAATATTCCAGTGATGAAGGAAGCATCCTATGGATACGAAAAAAGACTAATTAGTTAATTTACAGTATTGAACATAATTTTTTAAGGCATTTTCTTTAGGTTGCTAACTCTCCTCACCAGGCAAAAGTCATTACATAAAGCTGTGTAATTTATAAATAAAATGATTTAAAACACAGTAAAAACCCGCAAATCCAAACTCCACCAATCCGAATTTTGGTAAATCCGAACCAACGGAAACTGGAAATAAAATGTATAAAAAGTTGAAGACGAAGAACTTGAAACCATTTTTATTATACAGTGTTAAGTGTAACCTGAAAATTGAATAGTGTAGAAATAATTAACTCTCATACCACACTCCAACGCAAGACCAGTTTGCATGGGTTTATAAAAAACCAAACAACATCAGAGTAAAATTACGTAAAAAAGGAATCAAACCCCAAAATTTGAAAAATTTAGCCTTCTGTAAGTTTGAAATTTTATGTTTAAATACATTTATTGAACATTTTAAAACATTTTATGACTTAATAAAAAATGCAATGAATTTTAACAGGGGGTTTTTGCAATTAAACTTAAACTTTTGCACGGGATAGGGGATCGAAATTCAGAAAGATGGTAACTAGAATTTAAAACAGATGAAAATTAAATCACGGAAAAGGCTGCGTAGTAGCCCGGGTAAATTCATTGGGGAAAAAACAAGCTGATTTGATTTTTTTTTTAAATTTTTGGGTTTAATTTAAAAGGGCAAATAATAAACATGGAAGTTTTAAAGAAAAGTAGTAGACAGCGGTTTTTTAATTCCCGTAATGGGGCTAGTTTGGGTAAAAAAAGAAAACTAGAAAAAAGGGATTTTTGTGTTTTTTTTGTTGATCCAGTTTGTTTCATGTAACGTAGGGGTTATGTGCGTGATACGTACCGTGTTAGTTTTAAAATTTAAAAGGGGTCCCGTGATCTGTCCCATCAATCTGAGCTGGGGGTTTGGATTGGGTGCCCGACAGGTGCAAAAATTTGAAAGGGTCAACTAAATTTTACGCACCCTTGCCTAAATTCATTGTCTTAATCTATCAGTAAACTAACGACGGATTTAAAAAATTTTAAAGAATCGTGGGAAGTTTTTGGAATGAAAAAGGTATGGTTTATCCAAACTTGGGGTTTTTCCGAACAGGCTTTCCCCCATTTATTTTGGTTTTGGGGTTTTTTTTATTGTATGTTTGAAGTGTCTTAATACTTTTTATTTGGGGACATTCACAGTTTTTTAAAATTTAATTGAAACATTTAACACTTTTAATTTGGGATAATATATTTCGTCCCGCATACGTTTCCCCGTTTCTTTACAAAAGCTTTTTAAAAATTTGCTTCGATCGACAAAAAAATTTCCCAGAAAAAAAAAGCGGGGGGGTTTGTCGTTGTTTACCTGGAATTTTAAAAATGATTTGGTTTTTTAGAGTTGTTTCAAAAAAATTAAATTTTGGAATTATTTACAAAAAACTTCTGTTTGGGTTAATTTTAAAAACAGAAGGGTTAACTATAAATCAGGGTCATTTAACTTTATTATAATTTTCAGATTACTTTAGAAAATATGTTTCAAGGAGCTTTAATATACAATAACCACTGATTTTAAATTTTTTAAAGTTGAAGGCCTTTGGAGTACCACTAATGAAGTTTTTGGGGAAATCCATGGTTCCCCCCATTTTTGGACATCAATCTTTTTTTGTATTGCGTTTTACCCCCATTTGGGGCACTGTATTCGGGCGGGCGGGAATAAACCAAGTGCCCAAAGAAGTAGTACGGGGGGGACGTGTGAGTTGTCTCCACAAGTTGTTCCAGCAATATAAATGTTTTAAATTTCCCCTTTTTTTTTTAATTTTAGTGCTGTTTTTTGAAGAGGGTTTTTTAAACGTCAGACGATCCATTAACGTTACCCCCCGGAAAGGGGTGGATGATCATTGTGGTGGAGTTTTACACCATTTAGAAATTTTTTAATTTTTTCGATAAAACCAAAGTGTTTATTTTAAGAAAAGAAAAAGCGGGGATACTTGGGTTTTTTGAGGGGTTTTGGATTCAGTTTCCCAAGGTTCTAAAAGATCCTTTGAGGGTTGAAAGATTGTTTTGAGTTTTTCCTTCAGAAAGCTTTTGAAGCCCTTGTGTTGATAAGAAAAAGCAATTTTGGTCTGAATATTTGTGGTGTTATTAATTCTATTCTTTTAATTTAATTTCAAAAAAAATTCCCAATCCAAAATGTCTTTGCTCAGTTGTTTGCAAAAAAGGGGTTAACAGGGTTTGTTGTTTAAAAACCAAGACTTCTTTAAAAACCTTTGCAAACTGATTCACAAATTTTCCCATGAGTTTGTGATACGGTTCTAACTTTTTATTCGGATTTTCAATAAAAAAATGAAAGAATGTTAATAAACTGTCTTTGTTGTCAAAAAGCAGTTTGGTAATCCGTTTGGACATGATCCAAACATCCCGTTTTAAAAAGCGGGAAATTGTGTATTGGGGCTGTGGCTTTTAAAAATAGGTTTTTATAAGGGAAAAGATTATTGAAAAAATTTTTGTAACTTCTGATCAGTCTTACTTTTTTTCCCCCAAAAGCAAATTTTAAAAAGTGTTATTTTTTCACACTCACTAAGCAAATTTCTAAAAATTAAAAAAACCTTTAAAAAATATACCTGTTAAACTTATAACTTACAGTAAACAGGATGTGGCTGCATAATTCTTTTAGCTTGAGGGGAAAATGATAAAGTGTATAATAGTAATTGTGGGGAAGTCCAGTGGATGGAAAACACAAACAGCCCGTTTCTTTCATCTAACATTTATACTTTTTTTTTGCAAGTTTTTCTGTTTAAATTTGACATTTGCCAGTGCCAAAAGGGAACTTTTTTGAAAAACCTACTTTAAAATTTTTTGTTAACTAAGTTTTCCCCCAAAAAATTGAAAAGGGTAAAGAATTAGTTAAATCTTATTTTCAATTATTAAACTTTTTTTAAAACTCTGTAAACAATTTTTTGTGACTGGAAACCCCCCCAACTTTTAAAGTCCGGTTTACGCATTGTTTTCGTTTACTAGACCAAAAAAATTTTGGGTTTTTTTAAAATAAATTTTGGTGTCATTAAAAGATTTTTTTTTTTAAAACTTCTAACGAGCCTTTCCCCATAAGCTGTTACCCTAAACCCACCATGTAACAGAAAAGTAGCTTACAAATATACCAGTAAAAGTTTTTTTTTGTCACAATTTAATTGTGATTTTGCGTTCAAAATTTTTTTAAGGGTCGTACTGGGGCCCTTTAAAATTTTTCACCCTTTTTATAAAAATTATTAAAGGGGTTTTTTTATGTTTTTTTTAAATTTTTAAAAGCTGTATATTTTTTTTAAACATATGTAATAAAATGTTAATGCCCCATAAATTTAAACCAAAAGGGGCTAGCTATTTAAATTGAAAAAAAATTCATAGGGGAAACTATCCTGGGATTTAAACGGGAGCTTTTACGCTTAAAACCCGTTTTTTATATATTTTAAAATTCTGTTAAAAAAATTTAATTTAAAAAAAATTTTTGTTTTGTATGAATACAATTTTTAACATTTTAAATTGTCAAAAAATGCTAGTTTAAAAGGGTTTGAAATAATTTGCAAAACCCTTTAAAAAAATCATGTTTTAAATCATGGAATTTTTTCAACCCCTTTTAAAAAACAATTTTTAAAACACTTACTTTGTATAGCGGGTTTCGCTATCAAAACACCCCCAAAATTTGTTTAAAAAATTTTTAAATTTATTTTTAAATGTTTTTTGCAAATGAAAATGTTTTTGTTTTTAGGGGGCATCGAAAATTTTTTAAACTCAGAAAAAAAAAAAAAAAATTTTGATTAAGTTCAGTAAAAATTCAAAAGTAGGGAATTTTCAATAAAACATTTAATTTCCCCATAGCTAACCTGACTTGTTTTTAATTTTAAAAAAATTTTGGATTTTTTTTAAAAAAGTCAGGTCCATGAAAATTTGGGCATTTTGAATATCCGGCTTTAAATTTGCGTATTTTTTTTTGTGGTTAGTCTTTGCTGGTTTTATACATTTTCATATACTACATTTTTCCCTTGCCGGGGAATGTAGGCCCTTGTGACAAAATTTTTGTAAAAAAAAAGATTTCAGTGAAAAAATCACTTTTTACAAAATTAAAAAAAAAGGGATTGAAAAACCCTATTTAAATTAATAAAACCCTTTGAAAGTTAAAAAACTTTACTGAAAGGGGGTTTTTTTTTTAATTTTTTCCCAAAAAAGTGAGTGTCTTCCTTACAAAAATAACTTTCTTTTTTTGATTAAAGCCCATTCTTTCAAAAAAAAAACATCCATTTTTTCCCATTTTTTTGTTGGAGGGGAATAGTAATGTTTGGGTTTTTATCGGGGGTTTTTTTTAAATTTTTAAAACAGACTTTTTTTTCCCTTTTTTAAATTTTAAGGGGGAAAAACTCTTCAAAAATGTTTTTGGGGTTTTTTACTTTTTTTTGGCCCTTTGGTATTCCAATTTGTCACAATTTTTCGGCTACTATTTTAATAGGCTATTCTTAAAATTTTCTTTTTTCAAGTTTATTTTTGGAAATTTCTTTAAATGTCCCTTACGAAAATTAAAAAACTAAACAGTTTTTTTTTAAAAAATCTACTTTTTTTTTATTCAAATTGTAGATTTTTTTATTTAATTGTATTTTTTTACATGCGGGTTTTTGTTTCAAAAAAATTTTAAAGATGCACATTTGAAAGGGCATTTTAAATATTAATTTGTACTTTTATACTTTTAATCTTTTTAAAAATCTGTTTAAGAAATCTACGGGTTTTGGGTTTTTAAGGTTGTTTTAGTGATAAGGTTGTTTAGCTTGTGGTTTTTCCCCCCCAAATTCCCTAAAAAAGCTTAGGGTATGTACACTATCACTTGCCCAATTTTTTGCAGTGATTTAAAAACCCATTTTTTTTTGTTTAAAAATTTAATCTAAAAACTTTCCAGCTTTTAAAAGGTTTTTCAGCTGACCCTTTGTGTTTTTTTGGTTTTTTTTAAAGGGCGGCCACCAAAAAGCAGATTGTGAAATTGGGGGTGTTTGAAAGTATGTCAACGTTGAAATAAAATTTTTCCCAAACCCACAAAATGGAAAAAAAAGAGTTTTGTTCAAAAAACTTGCCTCTCAGATTTCCCGAAAAGCGTTCAAAAAGGGTTTAATTTTTGAGACTTGGACGGTAATTGCAATTTAAAAAATTTTAAAAGCTGAATTCTAAATAAAAAAAGGTTTTTTACTTATTTGCGGGGTTAAAAACGGATGCATTTGGCTCCAAAAAGTTGTCTAGGGCCCTTTAAATAAAAATTTGTTTAAACATTTACTCTCCCTTCCCCCCAAAAAGGGGGCCCTGGGACTTCCCTTTAAAAAAGTTGTCTAGGCTTTTTAAATTTAGAAATGTTAACTTTTTAACCCCCCCCCCCTTTAAAAATTTTAAAAGAGCAAATTAAAAAGTGAAAATAAAGTGCGGGGTTGTCCGTTCCCTTTTATGTTTTTTTCTGTCTTTTCAGAAAAAAAATTAATGCTAGCTTTTGAAACAAATAATGTTTTCCGTCTAATGAAAATTTTCACTTATCCTTCTTAAATCCTGTTTGCTTTTTAACTAGTCCTGCCAGTTCTGTTTTAAAAATTAGGTTTTGTGAAAATTTGTAACCAATATTGAATGTTTTTAAATTTTTAAAATTTTTTTGAAATTAAAAAGAAAATTTTGTGTATTTTAAACTAATTTCATTTTTTAAATTCCTTTCTTAAAATTTAAATTACTTAATGCCGTTTTTGAAATTTAGGGGGCTTGTTGCCAGTGTGACAATGTGATAAGGGGTTTTCCCCGTTCGGTTTGAAAAACCCCGGAATGTCCTCCAAGGAGTTTTGCAGCAAAATTTGTTTTGAAAAGCCCCAAAAAGGAGGGCAAATTTAAAACAAAAAAAAGAAGTAAATTTGGGTTTGTTTTAAAAGTTCCCATTAAGTACATTTTAAGAGTATCTTTTATTTGCACAATTTTTTAAATTTTTATGCTCCTTTGGGGGTTTTGGGTTAAATATTAATCATTGGGAGTCCCACTGGTGTTAAAGGGTGGACATGTGGGCCCAATCACTATTTTAAAAAAGGGCCCCTTTACCGCATGTTCTTGAAAGGCTTGTGTTGCAAGATTCCCGGGGGGAAAAGCCGCCGTTTAAAGAAACGTGTGTTTGCTTTTTTGCTCAAGTTCCCTTATTTTTCAAACCCATGTTCTTTCGTGTGGAATCCTTGTTTCACTTTTGTTAAAAAAGGAAGAATGCGACTAAAGGTGATTTGCATGTGAAAACCCGCAAAAATGTGGAATGTTTTGGAGCTTGTGCGAAAAAAGACAGTTTTGCTGTAGCTTCTGTACACGGGTTTTTTTTAATTTTTTGTGTTTTAGTTTTTAATTTAAATTTTTAAATTAATAAATGTTTTATTTTTTTAAATGTTTTTTTTATTTTTAATTCCGTCGTATTGAATAAAAAAAAAATAAAAAAAATTAAAAAAAAAAAAACATTTCCTAATGTAATTGCTTTCGCTTTTTATTTTTTAAAAAAACCCTTTTCAACAATTTTATAAGTTGGTTAAACGATTTAAGGGTACTAGTGTAATAAATTAAAATAAAAATTTTTGAAACCCTTTATTCAGTTTTTTTAAAAATTTCAGGGCCCGGTTTTGGGCTTTGGGGCCATCTTCAGTTTGAAAAATAATATAACTTTAAAAGATTTTCTAAAAACTGAATAAAGGGTATTTAAATTGTAGTTTTTATTCAATTTTTTAACTTAAAACCAACTTGATTTGGGGTTTTTCAGCCTTCAAATTTCCAGCCCCTTTTAGTGGGCTAGTAGAAAACAAATTTTAAATAAAATACATTAAAAAAAATAATATTTTTTAATTTTAATTGTCGGGTTTAAAAATTTTAAATTAAAAAAATTGAGAGTTTTTGAGAAAATTAAATTTTTGTATTTTTTTTGAAATAATAATTATAAAAAAAATTTTAAAAAAGGGAAAAAAAAAATTGGTTTGGAAAATTTGGTTTTTTAATACACCAACAAAACCAAATTTTCATAAAAATCTATTTTTCCTTTTGGGTTTCTCCGGGTGAAGCACAGGGAAATGCGAGCGTTAAAAAAAAACCACGGCCCCGCCAATCATGGGGGGAAAGCACTTGTGATTGAATGTCTTGCCTGGCACGCTTCCGCACAAAACTCCAGTGTTTTTACCTTTTGTTTTTTCTGCCGAATAAAAAACCCCAAGTGAAAAAAGGGTTGTGAAAAAGGGCCAAAATTTCCTGATGAAAAAAAAAAACCTTTTTATAAAACTTTTTTTTTCCATTAAAAAAAACAAAATTAACCTTAGGGGGAAAAAAAATTTATATTTATAAGTCTTATTTTTAAAAACCCCCTTTTGGGAAAATTTTTTATCAAAATTTTCAAATTTTAAGGTTTTATTTTTATAAGTAAAAAAGGAATTTTGTCAGAACCCCCTTTTTTAGGTTAGTAAATTTTTTGAAATATCTTGTTTTTTAAAATATCAGAGAAAAAAAAAAGACTTTTTATAAATTTTCTTTTTGTCTTTTCCCTCTTTTTAAATATTTAAAAATTTTTTCAATTTTCTTAGGAAAAATAGGGGAAAAAAATTTTGAATTTGAAACTTTTCCCTTTAAAATTTTGGGGGAAGTATTTTTCAGGCTACATGGATTTTTAGAAATTATTTAAAGGCCCCTCCCCTTATGGCCCTTTTTTTGTTCGTTTTTTTTTTTGACTTTTAAAAACTTTCACGCCATGGGGTTTAAAAATTTTCTTTGCTCAAAACGTCGTAAACGCATATTCATGTAGTAATTAAAAAAAAAATATTTTCGTTTTGTTTCAAATTTTAAACCCCGATTGTGTTTTTGGGGTTTACGGGGGGTTTAAATCCGAGAAAAAAATTTGTGCGGCTGGGGACCTTTTTTTGGCCTGTCAATCACTACGGGGATGGTTTTTGTCTAGAGTGTTAAAATTTCCGTTGCGCCGCCCAATCCCACAAGGCTTATTCGCCCCAGTTCTGTCGAGCAGAGCGGTTGTCTTTTTTCAACTCTTCACCTTTTAAAAAATTTATTTAGTGTTTTTTTTTTACTTTAGTTTAATATAGGTTTGTTTTTATTGTTTTAATTTTTAAATATAAATTAAAACGGTCGATTTTGATTTTTTTTAATTTTGTAAAAGGGGTGAAATACATCCCAATGTATTAAAAGTGCTATATGTTTTTTTAATTTTCTTTTTTATATTGTTTTGTGCGGCTTTTAATTTAAATGTACTCAATTTTTCATTTTTTTAAAAATAATAATTTTTTTTTTTGATTTTTACAGGATAAGTGTTCTAGGGCCTGAGGTTTTACTTTCAAAAAAATGTTTGTTATTTTCCTTATTAAAAATTGGGAAAAAAAAGGTTAAATTATGTAAAAAGTTTCAAAATGTTATATATCTTTTATTTTCCGGGACAAAAACAAAAAAAAAAAAAATGGGGAAAACCTTGAACAATAAAATTAGCGTTTTAATGGAAAATTGGCTTTGTAAAATTTGGTGCTTTAAGGGTTAAATTACCAATTATTAGTACAAATTTTAAATTTCAAATTTTTAAAAAAGGTCTCTTGCGGGCTACATTGATTAATGAAATTGCTGCTATGATGGGCCTGGCGGTGCACTTTAAAACAATGCATGGGACCCCCCTTTTGAAATTTTATTTTTTGGGGTAAAGCAAATCCTTTTCCCCCGGGAAAAACTTGGGGTTTTGGGCTAGTCGCTTGTTTTGGCGTTTTGGTGAACTTTTTGGTGTTTTTTTGTTTTGGGTTTTACCGTATATTTTTTGTGGTAGTCCCTGTCGGTTTTAATTTGTTTAGTTTTTGAAATCGCCTGGGGGTCGACTTTATGTTCTTTTTTCAGCATTTAAACGTTTTAATAAAAAAAAGCACATTTTTGAAAATCTTTAGTTGTGATTTTAAAAATAGGTTTAAAATTTTCCCTTTCTGTTTATATGGGAAAAAAGGCCGGGGTGAACTTTATTTGAAGTTTTTGGATTTTGCTTTTTTTTTAAATAAACTTTGGGAATAATTCTTTTTAAAGATGTGCTGAGAAGAATCAATTTGGTCCCAACTACTCCGGTCTCGTTTTCCCCGGCTTTGCCTCTCCCTCCCCTTTGGTGAAAGGCGTTTTTCCCCTTTTCAGCTTTGTTTGGGGAAAGTCCTTTCTTTAGAAAAAACCGTTAGCTGCTCCGTTTTTTTTTCTTAAAAACAGGTATATTTTATTTGTTGTTAGTAGGTAGAGCAGTTTTTGTAAGGGTTGGGGAAACAGAGTTTTGTTTGGTTGACAAATGTTTTAGATTAATGTGTGGGGGTTTAATTTTCAGTGATTAGTGGTAAGTTAAACTAAAGGGTTTTTAAATAAAAAAACAAAATGTTAAGTTATTTTTCCTTTTTGGGGGGTTTAGTTTGTGAACTAAATATCTGTCTGAATATATCTTTTTTCTAGATGGTTACCTTTTTTTTTTTTTTTTTTTTTTTTTTTTTTTTTTTTATAAAAGGTTTGGCAAAGAAAAAAACCCGATTATTATTGCCATAGCCACGAACAAAATGCAAAAAGGCGGGAATATGGGTACAGCTGGTCATGTGACCCCCCCTCCACCCACTTTTTGAGTTTTGTCTCTCTTTTACACTCGTTCCCCCTGTGGCCGTCATTTAAAAGGGCATATAACCTTTTGTCACTGTGCCCAAAAAAATTTTTTGGAGTACCAAAAAAAACAGAATTTTAAAACTTTTAAATTTTTTTAAAAAACGGGGAAAATCTGCAAGTAAAAAATTTTTTAATGTAACAAAGGGTTTTTAATGTTAAACCCCCCTGCTTCTCCACGCAAAAAAAAAACGAAAAATGAAAAAGGGTCAAAATTAAAGGGGTAAAGATGATTGTGTTTTTTTTTAAAAAAAAAGGGCCATTGTACACTTGTTTGGGGTTTAAATTGGGGGGGGCCAATCAATAAACCCAAAAAAAAATTTAGTTTCTGTTTTCCCCTTACGTGAGCGATTTGGGAAAGTAAAGCTAAATTTTTTTTTTTGGAAAAAAAGTCAGGGAAACCCTCCACCAGCTAATGCCCCTGTTCACAAAACTTTGCGTAAAGAGCTTTTTTTGGAAAAACCCAACTTTCCCGTTTTAAAACCCAATCCCCCTTTACTAAACCTGTCTTGGCCCCCTGTGACTTTTTTTTTTTTTTAAAATTCAGCAGGGGAAAGGGAAACGAGATTTGGGGACTTTTAAAAAGCTTTTAAAAAAAAAGCGACAGATTGTCTTTGGGAAGTGTTACAGAAAATGATCTCCCCCGTGCTTACAATAGGAAAAACTCGCAGGGGAGCGTTTTTAGGGAACGGGGGAGGAAAAGTAGGGAAAGGGGATATAACATCAAAATTTAAATTTTTGTAAGAAAAATTTTTTTTTTAAACCCTTTCGTCCTTTTTTTTCTAGAACGCCTTGTATTATAAAATTTGGGTTGTTATCAAAAATTTTTCAGAAAAGTAATTTTAATATTTTTGCAGATTGTTTAATGCTTTCTTATTTAAATTGGGCCCTTAAAGTATAAAGATTAGCAAAAAAATTAAATTCTTTCCCGTTATTTAAAATAGAAAAAATTTTCCCAACTCTTTAACCTGAATGAAAAACCCAGATATTATTTTGGGTTTTATTTTAAATTTAAAACCCGATTTGCATAATTTTTTATTTTTAAAAAAAATTTTTCCCAAAAACAGTGAAAATTACTTTATCGAAAAAATCCAAATTTTTAAAACTCAGAAAAACAAAAATTTAACAATGTTTCCAGGTCAAAAAAGTTCCATGTTTTTTTAAATTACGATTATGTGGTTGTTTTGTAACGGGGTGTTAGTGGTTGTGCTTTTTTTTTATTTTTTGTTTTTTTTAAATTGAAGCTTATTTGTACATTTTTTAAATTTGGGTTTGGAAACAAAGCGAGCTGGAAAATTTAAAATTTGAGAGCAAATTTTGAAAAAGAAAACGTGAAAACAATCAATTGAATTGGAAAAAACGGGAACTTTGATTTTTTTTTTTTGGGTTGGGAATTGGACGCAGTCACGGGTTGGTTTTTTAAAGGGGAGAATATGAATGATGATGTGAGTGTGGATGGGTGTAATTTGTTATAATTGATTTTCTTTTTTGTAAACTTTACTGTTTAGTCCTTTTAGTTTTCATGATTTTTTTGGGGAAAATTGTCAGCATTTTTTGCAAAGTTTTGTATGTGCTTAAAATTAAAGGGATTAAAAGGGATAAATTTGGTATTTTTTGGGTTATTTAAAAACAAAAAATTTTTTAAAAATATAAAAAATATTTTTTTTTGAAAAAAAAAAATTAAAAATTTAAAATCCCCTTTTTTTTTTATTTTATTTTAAAAATTTTTTTCCCCAAAACCCAAAAAAAAGACCAATGTAATTTTTGGGTATGACATTTAATAAAAATGCTTAAATTTTTTAAACAAAAAACATTTGTACCCCAAAAAAAATGCCTGGCTTTTTTTGGGGGTCACCATAAAAAATTATGCTGGAAATTTTTTTTTTATATAGGGGGAGGTAAATGAAAAATGTTTCTAAGTAGTAAAAAATTTTTTTTAATTTAGAGTGTTCCCCAAATTTTTTCGAAATTTCAGGGTTAATTGATCTTGTTGTTAGTTTTTTAGGGGATATTAAAAATTTTTGTTATGTCAAAAATTTTTGTTACATTGAATTTATACGTAGCAAAAATTAAATAGTAAATAGTAAATTTTTTTTTAACATAATTTTTTAACAATACGGGGTTTAAAGCTAAAAAAAAAAAAAAAAAAAAGGTGAATAGTAAAAAATTTAAAAAAAAATTTTTATATTAAAAGGTTCTCTTAAAAAAAAAATTTAAAGGGAACAAATTACTAATTTTAAAGTATGATACTGTAATATAATATTACAAAAAAATCTTCCAAAAAACTCTTTTACACTATAAAAAGCTTTACTGAAAAGCATTTTTAGTAACTTTTTTTTTAAAAATAAAAAAAACTTTTTAAATTAGCTTAATTTTTTGGGGGATTTTTTAAATAGTTTTATTCCCCAAAATTTAATTGGATTTTTTTTTTGAGAAGCAATTTGTGAATGGGCAGGGGAAAATCAATTTTGTTTGTTTTTAGTAAAAAAAAATTTTGGTGGTTTTTTTTCATTCAAAAAATTTTAAAAATTTTTTTTGATAAATAGTAAACTTTTTTAAAAGTATAAAAAAAGGTTAGTTTTAAAATTTTTAAAAATTTTCAGTTTTTATTTTCCTAAAAGGGTTTTGGTTTTTTGTAAGTAAAGGTTTAATTTTTAAGAATTTTTTTTGTTTTTTAAAAGGGGTTTCAGCTTTTTAAAGGGGTTCCCCCAAAAACTCTATCCCTTTAATTGCACCCTTAAAAACAAAAAAAGAAAAAATATTTATTAAATTTTTTTTTAAGGTCAGTTATATTCTTAAAATTTTTGCATCGGGGAAAAAAGATTTTTTGAGCCCTTTTGCTCTAAAACTACATATATGCTCTTTCCCAAATTTAAATTTATTTTGTTTTTTTTCCTTTCCCTAAAAAAGTTTTTGGGAATTAATGTTCTTTTTATCTGTACCCTTAAAACTTATTTTTTAAGTTTTAATTTCCTATTTTGGCTTGTCAAAATTTGCATTTTTGAGTTTTTGTGAAAATTATGTGAAAAAAATTTGGGCCCGTAGCCCAATTTGTTAAGTTCTTAAAAATTCTGAAAAATTTTAAATTTTGTTTTTTACTAAAATTTTTTTAGTTTTCGAAAGGGCATTTGGGTATGTCTTCTTAATATGGTTTGGAAAGAAGGGTTTAAAAAGGCAAATCTTTAACATTTATTAGAAACAAAATTGCCCCCTGGGGAACAACCACAAGGAAAAATTTTTTTTCCAATTTGAAAAAAATTTAACGTTTTTTTTTAAAGTTTTAAATGTTTCTTTGGAATCGGTGTTTTTTAAGAAAGATTTCGCCAATTCAAAGATTTTTTTAGAAAATATTGTTATTTTTGGGGTTTTTTGCAATAAGATATCTTGTTTTCCAGTAAAATTTTTAGACAGATCACGGGAAAATCCCGCTCCCACTCTCCTTTTTCTGCCCAAAGCCACTTCCAATTTCCCACAGAAATCTGTATTGAAAAAAGCTGTATTTTTTTTTTCCCGGGGAAAACCCCCCAAAAAAAAAAAAAAAAAATTTTCCCCTTTTTTTGTTTTCTTTTTTTACAAAAATATTGTTGTCTAAAAAAAATTTCAGAAAACCCTGCCCCAAAAGTTTTTTTTCCCAAAAAACTTTAGAAACTGGGGGAAAAACTGACACAGGTCGTTTAATTTTGGTTTAAAAAATTTTTTTTTTCCCTTTTTTTTAAAAAGAGGTTTTGTTTTTATGCAAATTTTAATTGAAAAGGGAAAAAATTCCCCATTTTTGGAAAAAAACTGATTAATTATCACATTTAAAAGGGTTTCAGCAAAAATTTTTGAAAACTTCTAAGTTTTTGTAGGTATTTATCGAGCCTGCAGACTTTTTTTTTTCAAAACAAAATTATTTTTTAAGTTTTTTTTCCCTTTGGATTGGTTTGAAAAAAAAGGGGGGAATACTGTTTTCTTGGGAAATTTTTTTTTAAATTTTCCTAAGCAATTATTTTAAATAAAATTGGGCATTTTTTTGTTTGTACCGATTTAATTTTTTTAATTGAATTTGATTAGCTATATTGAACCCATCATAAATTATTTTATTTTGGATCGCAAAATGTTTTAAAAAAATTCATTATTCTTTTTTTTTTTAAACCCAAAATTTTCCCAGATTTTAAAAAATGCCCATTACAGAAATTTCTTCTATTTTCTTTTGAGAGTTTGATTTTTTTTTTTTCCCCTAAAACTAAAAACCCCAGTCCTAAATTTTTTTTCATATTTTTTAAACTTTCGGGTAGAAAAATAATATCATTTGTTTTTTTACCCAATTTTGTGAGCTCTTTTTTTTTAATACTGGATTCTGTTTACCTGGAAACCCCAAAATTTTTAGAAAATTTTTAAAATTTGTACCTTTGGTTTTTGCCCCTTTTTAAAAAAGGTGGAAAGCACGATTCAAAATGTAATTTGGTTATACAAAAAATTATTAAAATTTGTTTGGGCTATTATTTAGAAAATACTTTCCCAAAAGAAGTATTAAAAAATTCTTCAAAAAAAATTGTCCATTTATTTTTTTAAAAAACCCCCCTTTTTTTAAAGGGCAGCAATAGGCTTATTTATTTTTTCTTTTGTCCCCTTTTTTTTTGCTATTATTACCAAATTCTAATAAATAAACCCTGTGGTGGGACATACCTAAGTTATTTTTTCAAATTTCAAAAGTATCTGTTTCATATTAAAAAAAAATTTATTTCAATACATAAAAGCAGTTGTAGGAGTGATTCTAGTTGTTTGTTCAGGTAATATAAAAACCGAAAAGATTTAAAAAAGATTTACTAATTTTTTTTTTGGGAAAATTCCTTTTTTAAATTGAGGCAAAAAACACCAAAATTTTTAAAATTGCAGCAAAAAAATTTAATAAAATTTTTTTTTTTTTGGGTTTTTTTAATTTTTTTTTTTGGTTTAATAAAATAAATGGGGGTTTCCCTTTAATTTTTTCAAGGGAAAAGGGTCGAAATTATTTTTATTTTGGTATTTGATTTTGTAAAATTTACTTTTAAATTTTCCAGGAATTGATATCTCAACCAACACCCCTAAAAAAACCCAAATCCTCAAAAAATTTAAATATCTTTTTTTTCTAAAAAAATTTAAAATTTAAGATTTTAAAAATATACGGGTTTCCCCCAATGTATCCCTTTGGGGTTTTTTTTTAAAAAATAAAACGCACCCAAATTAAATCTTTAACACTGTTAAGTTATGCATTTGGTCGGGCCCTTAACCCATTTGTTTCTACTAAACAAAAAAATCTTTTTACCCTTCCCTCTTTTAAAAAATTTTTTAACTCTAATAATTTAATTGAAAAACCCCCGAATTTTATAATGAATAATCCTTTTAAAAATTTCCCTTTTTTTAAAATTATAATATTTAATTTTAAAAATATAATAAAACTGGGTTTATTCTAAAAAAAAAAAATTACATTTTAACAAAGGTTTTTTCTTGGTTTCTTTTTTTTTTTTTGAGATGGGGGAAGTGAAAAGAAAAAAATTTAAATTTTTTCATAATAAGACGGGTTTTTGGGAAAGGCCATTTCTTTGGGTATTACCGCCGCAGCACTGGGGGTCGGTTTTCCGCGTTTTGAAGTTAGTCGCCCTTTGGGTTCACTGGCTCTCAACTGACACCTTTTTGGGTTTTTTTCTGTTGTTTTTTAGTTTTCTGAGCACATTTAATTTCTTTCTTAAAATCCCATTTCTGATCCTGGGTTGTAAGATCCATGCTGAAATTAAAAAATTTTGAACGAAAAGGAATGTAAAAAGGGTTTAAAAATTTTTATCGTCACATCGGGTTTTTTCAAGTAAAGCCCGCAAAATGAGTGGATATTCATTCTATTTGATAGCGTTGTAATAGTAAAAAGTTATTCTTCCTGGATTTTTTCATCAATTTTCCTTCCCAAGATTTTCAGTTTTAAAGGAAAAGGGGGCTGCCCCTTTTAAAGGGCCCCCTTTAACATAATTTTTTCGCCCAAATCATTGAACATTCAAACCCCACTTTCTAACCATTCTTCCCACTAAAATTTTTTTTGGCCCCCTTTTTGTAAACTTCTCAAAATTTGGCAATAAATTTAACCCGGGGTTTAAACATTCCTTGTGTTCAAAAACCCTTACTACTGCAGGATAACTAAAATGGGCAGGATCGTAATTTGTATTAAACTTTTTTAAATGTGCACAAAAAAACTATAAACACAACATAAAAAAACCCAAAATTTAGCGTCAGAAAAGGGGCCGGTGAACAAGGATGACAAAGCGGGGGAAAAGCCGACCTTGAGTTTGCGGCGGGCAGTAAAAATTGAAAAAAGGTACTTACTTTTGGAATACAAAAGGTTTTCAAAATTAATAAAAATAGAAAAAAACCCTTTAAAAATTCCTTGATGGATTCTTTGGGTTGAATAAAAAATTATTGGAGCAAAAAAAAGTAAAAAAATTCTTAGGGGGGGACCTTTGCGGCGAAGGCCCGGGGCCTTTGTTTCACGTCGGGGTTTTTGGGATAGGTTTTGGGGAAAGGAAATGGAGGGCCCGTTATCCCTGCGTCCAAAAAAATTTTTTGCCCACCCAAGCCCTTTCCCAAAAGCAAAGTATCTTTCCATGCTTGTTTTCTAAAATAAGATGATTTAAATTTTTTCCCCCCGCGGTACCCTTCCATACGTTTCATTTTGGGAGCAATTTTTTTTGTTGAGGATAAAGAGTGTTTAGAATTTTTTAATAAATTTTTTAGTAGTCTACATTTAATAAGTTTTCACAAAAAAATTTAAAAAATTCCCGGAAACCCCCATTTAAAATACCCTGTTTTCCCTTTAAAATAAATTAATTAGAAATTGGGTAAAAAAATTACGTCAAAGGTTTAAATAATTTTTTTAAAGCATCGTTTTGTAATTAAGAGGGCTCAAAAACCCCCGCGTTAGAAGCGAAAAAAAAAACTGTTTGGGGGCGGTCCAAGTTTCTGCCCTTTATTTACTGTCGAAAAAATTTAAAAAAGGAAAATCTTTTAAAAAGATAAAGACATTTTTTGATTCAAATCGTTTTTTTAAAATTTTTTCGAATTCTCCTTCACTTCGTTTTTTTATAGGTTATTGAAGTTACCCATTTTAAATGTCCCAAAAAATAAAACTAGAGGGGTTATCAAAAATTTTAAAAAAAGCGTTTTTTTTAGTCAGAAATGTATTGGTTTCAATTTATTTTTGGTTTCATATCGATATTTTTAAAAATCTTTTACCCGCAATTTTGGGGGAAACCCGCGCAAGGGCCTTTGATTTTTAATTTATTCCCAAATTTATGGGGTTTGATTCGTGAGATCCAATTTGGCGAAACCTCAAAATTCTTAGTCGGGGGATGGTTTTTTCTACTTCATCATAAAAACCTTCCTTCTTTTAAATTTTTAAACATCGTTGGTTTCCCAATGTGGGGCCTACAAAGGGAAGGATTTCAGTTTATTTTAAGGGGTTAAACTTAGAGTTGGGTTTTAATTTAAACTTTTGAATGGCTTTTTTTTTTTTAAATTAAAATGGGGGTTTCCCCATGTGGGTTCCCGGGTTTTAAAATTTAACTACAAAGAAAAGCATAACATTTTTATTCGTATTACATGCACAATATTTATTATATATAAAAAATTACTGTAAAAATAATATTTATTAAACATTTTTATGAAAAAAAATTTTTTAAAACTACATTAACGAATGGGGAAAAATTTAAAAATTTTAATTAAAAAATTTCCGGCTTGCCCAAAAGAAATAATTTAATTCTATAAAAAGTCATGTCACATTGGCCTTTGTTTTTTTTTTAAAAAAAATAAATACAGTAATGTTTAAGTCGTAACTATTGATTTATTTTAGTTTTTAATGTTGGGGTTTAAAAAAAAATGTTTAGGTCATTTTTTTTGTAATTTTATAAAAGGGTTTAACTTTGAAGCAAATTTTTTAAACCTAAAACGGTAACAAGGAAAAAAAATATAAACGGGCCGGGGGGGAACGGGGCGGGGCGGGCGGCAATCCTTTTTTTGGAACTTGAAGTAAGGGGGGCGAGGGTATGTTTTGGGGAAAACCTCGTCCCATTTCCCGAGGTTTTCCTTTTGAAACACAATGAGAAGACTTAGGAGGGAAAAAATTTTTGAAAAAAGTGATATTTAAACATTTTTTGCAATGCAAAGAGAATTTTTTTAAAATTTATTTAATTTTAAAAAAATTTTTTCTTAATTAGCTTTGTATGGGTTGGTAGATAAATTTTTAATACAATATTAATAAAAAATTTAAAACAAATTAACGGTGATCATTAAGGTTTAAGATTAAGTTTCCCGAAATCGTTCACCTTAAATTTTTTTTCTACCCCTACATTTGGGCACTTATTTTTTTTTAAATTTACAGTATAATTTGGCCCCCTATTTTTACTTTTTGGGAAATTTGCTTTTTTTTTACTTTATTTGTGTTTTGAAGAAAAAATTGTTAAACTATTTTTTAAAATTGCTGAAAAAAAGTTGTTCTGATGGTTTTTGGTTTTGTTTTTAAATTTTATTGCTTGTTAAAATTACTTGAGTATAAAATGCCCTAATTTGGGAGCTCGTGTTCAACTTGTTGGCAGTCCCAATATAACTTGGGTAGTCATGTAATGGCCCTTGGTTAAAAAATGTCAAAAAGTAAAAAAATTTGTTTTTTTTTGGTAATTTGTGAAACATTTTTTAAAAAAAGGTTTTTAGTAATTTTCCCAACATTTTTTAAAAGATGTACAAAGGTTATGTTTTAAAAATATTATTAAATTTAAATTACATGTTTTCAACCGGGCTCGTTTTAGTTTTATTTTAAATTTAAGTTGGTTTTTAAAAAATTGTTGTACACTGTTGTTTTTTATTTTTATTTGTTATGCTTTTTTATATTTTTTTTTTGTAATTAATTTTTAAAATTATTAGGAATTAAATTTAAAACTACTACAAAATTAACTTAAAAAAACCTACACTAAAAAACTAATTAGAAGGCTGCTGAGTTACTATTTCCCCTTTTCACTGTTATTTATAGGGGTTTTTAAGAAAATATTTGGGGGTTAAATTTTTATTTTAAATTGTTTTTTGTATTTTTAAAAAGTTTTTACTTCAGTTTACTATGTTCTAATTTTGGGTACTTCATTTAAACTAGGTTCTGTTTTAGTTTTTAAAAATTTGCAATTTTTTTTTTTTAAATTTTACTGAGTTTTGATGGTAATTAGTTGCCTTAAGGAATTTGTTGTTATATAGTTTTACTTCAATTGTCTTTGCTTTTTTACTTTTATGTTGGAATTGTCTTAGGGAAAAAAAAACTTTTTTTTGTATGTGCTACAGTACCTTTCTTACCAAACCCTTTTTACAATTTCAAATATGTTAAAAAGATATGTTATTTAGTTAAAAATTAAATTTTTTAAAAAAACCCTTTAAAAAAAATATTAAAACAAAATTCAATTTAATTTTCCCGTTGGATATTTTTTATTCAAATTTTAAAATCAAAATATTTTTGTTTTGGTTCTTTAGCATTATTTTGTTTTATTCTTCAATTGACTGTACAAAATACATTTTTATTTTTAAAAGTTTTGGGGATTTTATTTAATAATAAACCACGTAAAGCAAAAATTTTTAGGGTTTCCCAAACACTTGTTAAAGCTATTTTTTAGTAAATACATTTTTTATAGTTGTCCTCAGTTTTTTTAAGCGTTCCTAGCCCCACTTTTAAAATCAAACTCTTCCCCTTGGTTTTGGGTTTTTTAGTGTGGTATATAAATCAATTTTAAATTTCAAACGTTTTAGGAGTCAAATTTTTTTCCAAAAAACCCCCGATTTTACGTAAGCTTTGATTAGGGAAATTCAATAAAATTTTGTTTTGCCCTCCTTTTTTTCAGTGGGGGTAAAAAAGCTTTTTCGCCCGGTGGTACTTTCAAAAATACTTTACTAAAATAAAAAAAAAAGACCAAAGTCTGTATGGATTTTCTGAGGGTTTAAACTGGGAGACTTTGTAAGTCTTTAAACTACCCCGAACATACATGTTTTTGAGGCCAAACTACTGTTTAGGGGAGGTGGCCCAATTGTTTTTTAACGTCTATTTATTAATGTTCGAAATTGATAAAATGCTCACAGCAGTTTCTCTGTTTTTAAAAATTTTTGGTTTTTTTTTAACAGTGTGGGTTTTAAAAAAACGAAATTTTTTTTAAATTTTTGTATGCCCAATTGGGAAACATATTAAATTTATCACTTTAAAATTCTTGGTTAAAAATTTATCAGTAAAAAATAAAAAACTTTGAAAAGTAATTGTGTAAAAAAACTGTTTTTCGAAAATAAAAAATTGCCTTTTTTTCATGGCAATGGGAAAATTTAGCCAAGATTATAATTTTAAATTTTTTTTATTTATAATTGATAAAAATTTTTACGGTTCGCTTTCGGTTTTCGTCTCTGCCGCGAAAAAATTTGTTTTTAACAAAATGTTCGCTTTTTTTAAACCAAAAATTTTCCCCGTGTGTCATTTTCCGTATTGTTGTAAATTTATTCAGCATACTTTTAAAAAGCAAAATAAAAAAAGTGGCCAAAATTTCAATTTTTATTTTAATGTTTGGAAATTTGGTTTGTTTTTGTTGTAACTGCCATAAAACTATTTTATAATTTATGTGAAAAACATTTTTTTTTTATTAAAAATAATTAATAAAAAAAAAACAAAAATATTTTAAAAAGTAAAAAAAAATAGACAGGTTTGGTTTTTCTTTTACCCTTACTTTTTAACGTGATTTATTTGTTTTCGTTTAAAAAGTTATCCCTTTTTAAAGCTTTTTAAACGTTTGTTGTTTTAATCTTCAAAATGAACATAAAAAGATTCGAAAATTTGAAAATTTAAATTTCCAAATTTAAAGCCTTTTATTAAATATTTAAACCCCATAAAAACCCAATTTTTGATCACAATCCAAGAGCTTTAAGAAAAATTTTTTTTAAAAAACCCATTTTTTGTAACGTTTAAATTTTCTTAGTTTTTTTTGAAAGCGTTTTTTTTTTGTTTATAATCAAATCTTAATTTTTAGAATATTTTGGTTTTGGTTTAAACCTATGGCCCAACTATGTTAAATTTTAACCGTTTTGAGAAAAACAAGATTTTGAAAAAAGAATTATGATTTTGGAAACGGGTTTTTAAGTTGAAAATTTTAATTTTTTGTAGACCCCCCTATTTAGTTTAGTGAATTTAAATTTAATTTTTCTGTTTTTAAAATCTTTCTTTTTTTAAAAAAATATTACTTTTTTTTTTAAAAAAATGACATAAAAAATGTTAAGAAATTAAAAATTTCCCGCGCAAAAAACCGGGTACTGACTGGAAAAATTTAAAAATTGTTGGGAAAAAAATTGGCCTTTCAGCTCAACTTTCATTCAGCAGAGAAGTCGGGTGTAGCCAACCCAAGGAGACGGCAGAGGGAGGAAGGGGTTAAATTGGGGGGTTTCCCGGTTTTTAAAAAACTACGAAAAAAAAATTACGGAAAATGAAATTTTTGGGGGCTTTATTTCACTTCGGGCCCCGGGGGATTAATACTGGACGTTGTTCCCAACTTCTATCCCCCAGTGGGGCGATGTTTATATATTTTCTTTTTCCCCTTTTGAGCCCTCTTTAAATCAATTTTTAAAAAGTTGTTTTCTTTTACATTTCACTATAAAAAAATTGCTTTAAATAAAAATTTTCAAAAAAAAAATAATTTCTTTTGAACCAATTTAAAAAAGATTGGTTTTTAAAAAAGAAATTTAGTGTTTTGTTCCATTTCCAAATTTAAAAATTATTTAACATTTCATTGTTTGTTGTCATATTTTTAAATTTTTTTTTATTGCTATACGTTTTTAAAAATTTTAATTTTTAAACTTTAATAATTTAAATTTTTTCATTTTAAATTTCTGGTTTTAAATTTTTAAGGGAAATTTGCCAAAAAATTTAATTACTCCTTTAAAACACTTTTAAAAAAACAATTTTACGATCGGCCAGTGGGTGCCTCGCTCAGAAATCGATTGTTTTTTTATTTATAGTTGGCCAAACCCGGGGCTTCAGCGTTTGGGCTGTAATAAACTCTCACAACTTAATTTGGGGGTTTTTTGTGTGAAAATTTTAAAAAGCACTTTGGGAAGGGAAATTTTGGTTTAAAAATGAAATTTTTCTTTGGGTTTAACCTTTTTTTGTATTCCCCTTGTCTATTTTAATATTCATTTTCACTAAAAAGTGGGTGAACACCAACTTAATTTTTGGCCCTTTTTTTTTAAAAAAGTAGTGGCTTTAATTTTGGCCAGAAATAAATTTTTTTCTTGTTGCCTTTTTTGACTTTAAAATTTAAAAATTTGAGTGAAACTTGATGGCATGTTTTTTTAAAAAACAAAAGGATTTGGCAGGGTCCCATGTTTTATTTTTTTTATTTGGGAAAAAAACTGACGAATTAAAAAAATAGTTTCATCTTTTCATAACTTAAATTGGAACCAAAACCAAACCCGCGGGAAAAACCCTTTTTTAAATCGAGATGCTTAGAAGAGTTTACCCCCCAAAGGGGGAATTGCTTTTTTAAAATTTTTTTTGGCCTTTTTGGGGTTATGGAAAAGGGCGAAAAGGTTATAGAAAAATTTAAAATGAAATTAATGAAAAGGGAAGAAAATTTTTGTAAAAATTTTTTTAACAAAAATATGTTTGCTATAAATTTAAATTTTTTGGACACTATGCCCGGAAATTTTGGGTTTAAAGGAGAGAAAGTAAAAATTCCTGGTCAACTGGATACAGGGGCACACTTTCACTTCTTCCGTTCTTTGGGGTTTTTTTTGTACTATCTCAGTGTACCCGTTATGGGTGCTTTCCTTTAAAATTTTTATTTTTATTTTTGTTTTGGCCCTTTTTTCCAGTTATTCAGAAACTGTGTTTTAAAGTTTGGGGCAATTTTTTTTTCCACCAGTGAATGAGTTTAAAAAGGCATGAAACTTGAAGCACTCGATCCTCGTAACTTGACCTTTAAATTGTATAGCTACAGTTTTTTGGGGTTTTGGGTCCTCGATTGCGTTTTTCCCGGGTTTTGGGTGGGAAATGAAAAATAAGAATGACTTTTGGGGCCGTTGACTCCAATGAGATTCAAACGATTGGGAAAAATGGGAAAAAAAAAAAAGGGGGCATGCTCCAACCCCGTTAGGGGAATGGATTTTGTTGGGTTTTTTTTTTTGTTTATTAGGTAATGGACTGTGTTTTTTTTCTATAGTTATATGGTATTAGCCTTAAAATTATAAAAAACAAAGCCCCTGGGGCGGGCATTGGGGAAGCTGGGTTTAAATTTATTGGGTTTTTTATACGCTAATATTCCTTTTTTTTGTTTTAAAGCCAACAAGTTTTGTTGTATTTAAAGAGAGTAAAGTATTTTGAGAAAAACAGTAGACCCCGATTTCCCGGCCCCGATTTATTTTGGGGAGTCCGTGTTTTTCGGCAAGAGATAAAAAAATTAAAATTATTTACAAGACAAAATTACAAATTAAACGTATTTCGCTTTTTAGTTTTGAAACGAAAAAGTCATCACAAGGTTTTTTTCGGTTTGCATTTTTGAAAAATTTCAGGCCTTTTATTTGGGTAGTTTTCCCCCCCTTCGACAAACAGTCGTTGTTACCATTGATTATATACGACAATCTTGTTACTGCGTTAAAAATTTAATAATGCGCCCCGAAGATCCAAGCTGGGAATTTTGTTTTCTTTTCTTTTGGTGTGGCTGGCTGGAAAAAGGGGGAGGAAGTGGAAAAGTTAAATTTTTCGTACACACCAACAAGCCCCTGGGCAAAGGTTTTCGAATTTATAAACCCTTTTTTCGTTTCATTTTAAAAATTTCTGGGGAGAAAGTTTGCGTTTTTATGCAATTGTAGGCGCTCCACTTTCGCGGGCTGTCTGTTATCAGTTACTAAACTGTTTCCCCCAAAAATAAAAATTATTTTTTGACTTGTGGGTTTTTTCAAACTTTTTTTCGGGATCCCGGGTTGATCCTCGCCAATTAGGCCCGGTTTAAAGAGGGTTTTATTGTAATCACATGTCTTGTGTGATGAATTAAAATAAACCTTTTTTAAATTTTTAGATTTAAAGGGATTTATTTTGATCTGATTTTGTTTTTTTAATGTATTTTATCCCCAAAAAGATAACAGGGTGGGCTATTTCAGTATATTTTGGATTATACTTTAATTATTAACTCAGACTTTTTTTAAATTTTTCCCTTCCCTAAAATTTTGTTTTTTTTTTTTTCCTTTTTAAATATTTATTTATGCCTAGGGCTCAGTGGGTTTTCTGCATTAAATTTTCTGAGCTATTAATTCTACATCCAACATATCACAAAATTTAAAATTTCAATTGGGAATTTTTTCATTTGATAATTATTTAAAGGGAAAATTTACTAATTATTTTTTTGTTTTGGTTTTCGAATGAATGCTTCTTTTTTATGGCCAATGTTCCTGTTGAAAACCTTAAATGGGGCTGAAATGGCTCCTGCAAAGATTTTCAAAAAAAAAGCCCCCCACCCCCGATCCAGCATGTTTTAGGTCGGGATTTAAATTGGAAGCGTAGATAAGAAAAAAAACCAAGGTGATTTTTTGCGGCAACGTAGGTTAGTAGTTGGGTAGACGTTTTTTTTAAATAAGGATTGTTTTGTTTAAAATTTTTTTAGTTGTTTTTAAATTTTAATTTATTTTTTATATACTAATACAATATTTTTAAAATTTTTAAATTTTAAAAGGGTGTTTGAAATTAAAAACTTTTCATACCATCTATATAGTGTATATCCATTTGGGGGAAATGTATGTGGAAATGGGTGGGAGGGTTTGACCCCAAAAAACCCTTTTATTTTATGGGTAGTCAAAATGGTTCAAATGGCCCCTCTACATCTATAGGGGGGACCCAAAAAAAAGTTTCAAATATTAATATTTTGTTTAAATTTTTGTAAAAAAAAAACTGAAATAAAAAGTTTAAATAATTAACAATTTGAAATTGTTACAAAAAAAAACATTCATCAAGATTGTTTTATTTCCAGGGTTTAAAGCTAGATTTCTGAGTGGGAAATAATTATTAAATTTTTTTTATTTATTATTAAAAGGGGCCTTCAAGAAAATGGGTTTAAATTAAGTGTGATGAAAGAGGATAGCAGGTTTTAGTTAATTTTTACAATCTAAGGCCCTCCATTCCTTTGAAAAATATCATCAATCAATAGCCCGAAAGACAAAATGAAAAGTTGGTTTGTTATCAGTGATCCTTTTCAAAAATCGTTATTGGGCTATTGTGATCGAATTGGGGAAAAATTTTGGCTTATGATTTTTGGCTTTAACAAACTACACTGCCGACCAATTTGTACACTTGGCCATCAATTCAGTATAAATTCATTTTTATTTTATAATGAATGCCTTGTATTTACGATTAGGTTTTAAAAATTGAAGGGGTTTTTCTTTTTAAAAAAAAATAGATAAAATTTTTTTTTGTTATATTAATTAAAAATAACCTGTAAATTTTTAAGCAAAAACTCATTTCCCTATTAGTTTAAATTAAATTTTTTGTGTTGATTGTGAAATTTAGTAAAATAAAAGTTTTCCTGTCAAATCTCCCAAAAAAACGGTTTTTTCATATTTTTACAAAAAAAAATTTTGGGTTTTTTTTTCACTGTTTAAAGAGTTTAAATAACATTGATAAAAAAAGTAGATAAAATTTTTACTGGTTTAAAACTGTCACAAGTGTTTAAAAAGGTTTATTGTAGGAAAAAAAAAAAGTAACCTGGCTGAGTTTTGTGAAATATTTACCAATTTTGGTGTTTTTTGAAAGAAAAAATTTAAGTTAAAAAAAATAGTAATTTTTTAAAGTTTGTTTTCTGCCCCCTGGTAGGTTTTCATGAAATGTTTTTCCCTATTTTTGTCTTGCGCTGCATCCTTTGTTTCACCAAAAAATTTTTCTTTCTTTATTTTCATCCATCAAAATTTGGGATCTTGTTTTTTACTACTTTCCCTTCACCCTCCCTTTAATAATGCCATCAATAAACAAAAAATTTTTCCCCTTTTTATTTTACAAGCCCAAATTTTTTTTTCTCCTCCCTTTTTTCCTTAACGATTTGCCTCCCTTCCCCTTCTCTTCTGAATAATTTCCTTTTAAAATCACCTTATTTATCCCCTCTTACACTTTCCTTTCCCCCTTGTGCCCCATTTCCCCTTGCCAATTCCCAAAATTTTTCTTTAATTTTTCTTAGGGCTCCTTTCTTCTTCAACACATCCCAGATGTAAAGTTCATTTAATTTTTTTCTTAGTTTTTTTCCAGTGGCCCTTTATTAAATATCCTTTTTTTATTAAATTTCCCCCCTTTCCCTTAAAACCCCATTCTTTTTTTTCTTTTGTGCTTCGCATATTTCTTGTGTTTCCCAAATTCCCGATTTCTTTAAGTGCACTACTACCTTCCCTGAAGTTTCTTTACCAAAACCCAAATTTTTCAAGCCAAAAAAATTTCCAAAAATCGTTTGCGGGTTTTTATAACCCTGGGCCTGAAAGTACTGTTTTGTTCAAATTTTTAGATACAGTAAATGGAATTTTTGGGCCCTTTAATGCCCGTAAGGGATTTGGGGGGGCCGGGTTTGGGGGGTTTTAAAGCCACTGTAGTGTATGGTTGGGTGGGTTTTTGGGGGGGGGGTGAATCGACTGAAAAAAACCCAAAAAAGGGGGTTCTCAAATAGTGCCAGGAAAAAAACAGGTTTTTTGTCAAATAACAATAGGTAAATCACCCTAGTTTGGGCCCTTTTTTAAAATTTAAATTTATATGTACATTCCCAAATTTAAAAAAATTTGTCAAAATAAAAATCCTTAAAAAATTTTTTTAGTGTATTTAAAAAAAGCTGTTGTCACAAAAAATTAGAAAATTTATTTTTTTTAAAAACGGGGAAAAAAAATTTAAAAAAAAGGTTTTTTGGGGTTTTTTTTTTCACTGTTTTCTTTTTCAAAAGTAAAAATTCAAACCAAAATTTTAACCAGGCATTAGACATTTTTTTTAGATTTACAGTTTTTCTTCTCCCCTTTATTTTTAATCTGTGTTTCCTTTTCCCCTCCCTTTTAAAACCATAAATTTAAACCAAGAAATTTTTTTTTTTTGGTTTTGAAGGTTTCAGGAAAGGTGAGAAAGATCATGTTACGTTTGAGGAAAGGAGAGGTGCCTTCGAACTACTGGTGTTGGTTTTTACCCAGAGACATATTTCCCCTCGGGGTTGGGGTGCCAAGAGTGGACACCCTTGCCGCCTCCCGGTCGAAAAGTAAGGGTTTTTGGAACCATTGTTTAAAAAACCATCTCAAAACCAAAAGAACCCCTTTTAAAGGGGTAAAAGTCATGAAAAAACACTAGCCTTTGAGGAGTCATATTTTTTGGTTTCAAACAAAAATGATGTTATGGGTAAAAAATTAAAACAGTAATTTTTGTTTGCTTTTGGTTTGTAATTTTAATTTTCCACTGAAAGTTTAAAATATTGCTGTAAAAGGGTCTAGTTCTTACTCACTTTAATTTCTGTGGGGCATCGTGATAAAATTAAAATTTTTGCTGAACCAATTTAAGACTTCAAGTGCACAAAATTATTTTCAGTTTTTTATTTTACCTTATAAGGGAAAAGATCTTTTAACCCCAAATGTTTGATCAAATATCTTTAATAAAAATAAAGGGGGTCTATGAATTTACACCTTTTCTTTATTGGGATAAGGGATTGACACAGTTCCTAGTTTTCTGTTGATAATTCAAAATTTTTGGGCCATAAAGTGCCCGGGAAAAACGCAAAAGGGGGTTTTGTTTCTTTTTTTTTCCCCCTCATTGAACTTCAATTTTCAAAAAAATCATTAATTTTTGTCCCTTTATTTGGAAATTTCCCCCTTTCCGATGTTTATGAGGAACATTGATAATCATCATGCCTCAGGGTGGAGGGGGAAAAACCCCTTTTTCTTTGGGAGGAGGGGCCGGTCGATGATGGGCCGGTGGTGTTTGGGGGAACATACTGGAGGGGTTGTAAAGAATGTTGTTTTCCCAAGCAGGGGGGTTACTCACGAGGGAAATTTGGGAAAAACCCGGAATTTTTCTTGAATTTTTTCGGCTCCCTTTGGGAAAAACCCGGAAAAAATTTTCTTGAAAAATTCGGTAACATCGGGAATTTTTCGTTTTGGGGCGAGAAAGAAAAGTAATCCCGGGGCGTCAGAAAAGGTTTCGGACTTTTGATCTCCGGGCTTTAGTTAAACTCAAAAAATTAAGTTTGGGGAAAACCCTTTTCAATCTTCGTATGAAAAAAGTTCAGGGAAACAAAAGTCGGGCTCGGGGACATTGATATGTTTTAAAATAATTTCACGTGGAAAAAGTTTGGGCCCAAAAAAGGGTTTCAACCGAAAAAGTTTTGCGTTTGAAACAGGGTTTAAATGGGAAATGTTTCAGACAATATGATAGGGTTTTACCCAAAACCCCCTTTTGCAGAGGGGCCCGAAAAAATTGTTTAAATTTGGGCTATTTCAACTTATTTCTTGAGATATAACGAAAAACTACTTTTGCAGCGAATCGCGATAAACGGCCATTCCGCGATTATTATGTACAACAACTATTAATCACAAAACCAAATTAATCTATATTTCCGCCAGAGTGACAGCCGGCAGGCAAATTACGAATTTTTGTTGAGTAAATAGACAATTAGGATAAGTTAGGTTATGTTTGGTTAGGTAAGTATAAAATGCATTTTTCAGGCTGAATAAATAATTTTACTGCGAACACAATTATACATTCGTATTCAGCTTTAGAAAACAATGTGAAATGGAAAAGAAATTTGACGAAAAAACTATTTTTAAAAAAGTTTTTTTACACTATCAGATAAAAAACTAGTTTTTTCGATTTTCTGTTAAAAAAGAGTTTTCTGCGGATGAAATCAACCTCCTCAAGAAAAATCACATTTCACCAGTTTTTCAACAAGAAATTGTATTTTCAGAGGTGACAAGAAATTGCATGGTTACCAAAACATGTAAAATGAAAAAAAAGTTGTCGAAAAATAACGATTTTTAAAAATGTTGGTTTTTCATATACTTTGTAGCCTTAATTAAGCTACTATTTATTTTTGATATGTTGAACAACTTAAATGAGAGATTTAAATAAAAATTCTTCAATGATAAAAAGTTTCTTTATTTTTTTTTTATAAATAACTTCAACAAATTAAACTGGTTTCTTCTTAAAATAATAATAAAAACGAAATAAAAAAATCTCTTCTTTTAATTGACTCAATGGAACATAAATAAATTAAAACAAATTAAATCAAATATCTTCAGGACCAGAACTTTTTATTTAGGCCAATTCGCCATCAATAAATCTCTTTAAATTCTCAATTTCAAAAAAATTTACTTAAATTGAAGATTTTCCTTAAATTGACAAATATTGCAAAATTGCCTCAAAATACTTAATTTGAAAAATTGAAATTTGAAAACTGAAAATTGAAAAAACTGAAATTGAAAACTGAAAAGTTGAAATTGAAATACTGAAAAGTTGAAATTCTTTAAATTGAAATGTTGAAATTGTTAAATTGGAATTGCCTCCGGGAGATCTGAAAAAAATAAACTAACCAGCTTTTAGTGACTTGAAAACATTTTCCTTTCTACAAAATTTATTAAAACAGAACAAAGCACTCCAAGAACTGTCACTAGAAGAGTGACTCCAAACAAGAACAAGTTTTAACCGCGCATGCTTGGTGGATCTTACCCTATCTACTAAAACCCTACTGAAAAAACCTAACTAGAGAAAACTTGTAAAAATTACTTACGTAGCTGTCCTGGAGGTTTTAACCACAACGTGACCACAAACATAAGCGCGACATACGCACACACACTCACTTGCGACAAGGAAAATTGCCGATCCGGAAAACAAGACTCCGAACGGTTTAAAATCGCCGTGAAGAACAAAACGTGGTCACTCGCCAAAAGATTACTTAAAACTGCACCGAACGCCCGCAAACCTTCCACCAACGGACTTACCCCCCCTCCTTACTCTAGAAGCTAAATCAACCAATAAGAACCCTCACTAAACCAGGACAATCCGAACAAGTAAGGCTCACCAAACATGTTGACTTCAGAAAACATGTCGCATGAAATTGACAGGAAATTAAACAAGTGAATATACTGGTTATTTAGCTAATTTAAATGGGAAAAAAACTACTTTTTTATTTGAAAGGGGAAGATTCTGAATTTTCTCAAAAACTTGGAGAATTTATATTGAAACTTTTGGTAAAAGAACCAAACACCTAAATCTCTCAGTTCTTACAATATTTAACATTTTCTAGACACAATTCTCTAAAATCATTATAATGAGACAATTAACAATTGTTACATTATTTTCCCCCTTCACAAGAAAAAAAAAAATTTTTTTTTTTTTGAAACCCTATCATCATCACATCTCTAAAAGGACACAATATTTTCTAACCTTAACAACCATTTCTTTCAAAGCTAACCTAACCCTTTCCTTTTTCAGATCTCCAAACAAAAAGTTTCTCTCTTAAAACTACCATCTTACAAACTACTACAACATTTAAATTTGTTATCACATTGTCACTTGAAACTCGGGTCAAGAGCACAAGACCAGTCCATTGTTGACAGTCATTGTTGTCCCCCAGTCCATTATCCATCGGCAGTAGAACGGGACCACAAGCGTGTCCTCTCATCCGAACAGCTGACTGCTTGGCCGATCGATAAACTAGACCGGTTTGGGTTGACTACGGCCGTCGTCACACTGCATCCTCCAGTCCACAGCAAGTGTCTCACATAAACAACAGTTAACCCAAAGAGGCATTAGACAGTGTTGACATACAACGCTCTGTTGCGTGTTCCATGTGATGTAGTGTATATAGATCGGAGAGCCATTCAAAAGAATTGTTTTTTTTTTTTTTTTTTTTTTTTTTTTTTTTTTATTTATTTCCCCTTTCAATGAAGTGCTTCAAAATGAGTGCTCAGTGTCGTTCCGTTTGGTGAAAACCAGGAGTTTCGCAGTCCATAAGTGCTTGGATACAAAGAAGAAAGAAAAAAAAGTTGGGTGCGTAAGTCCACTCATATTAAAACAATTCACCAACAAATCAAATTTCAAAATTTTTCCCATTTGCTTCTCCTTTCAGTGTTGTGTTTTGTTTTGTTGTTATTTACAAACAATAGGAACTGGCTGGAAACAGGTATTGGAAATACATTACAATTAAAAAAAATACATAATTTTTCAACTTACATCTTGTTCTAGAAGCTCAAAATTCTTTCTTGTACTATTTAACACACTTATAATATAACAAGAATACAAATACAGATTAAATTTCAAATACATAATATTCATGGATAATTAACTACTCAATATAATTTACATAAATAAAATTTGTTTACTCTTTGTTTACTTTTGTCCACCAAGCAATTTATTCGAACATAAAAATTTCATTAAACTTTAAAAAGTAATCACTTTGACAGTCTTAATCTAACAAATTCTAATCTAACAATTTTAATCTAACAATCATCAAATATTTACATGACATAACATTATTTTGCTGAAAATACATAATTAATATACTAATTTCACTTTTCTGAAACTGAAATACAACATGAACATTAGTAATCCGTTATTTACAAACCGACATATAACATGTAAACAAAATTAGTCATTCATTATCAACTCCAATAATCAAATAATACATTTTAAATAAATTTCAAATATATCAAGTAACCTCGTTTAACCATCAATTTAAATACACAAGTTTTTTTTTTTTTTTATAACCTGAAAATTATTAATTGCTGAAAACATACATAATTAATTAAAGTTCATAACCCTTCATACATTACCAACTCATATTTACCACCTTCAAGAATAATCTTATTCACTTCTTTAGACCTTGACATCTTTTATGTGCACTCTTCGCACTTCTTTGGGATTGGACAGCCTCTGCACCAATATGCTCACTGGACTCAGCTGGGCTAGCACCTGGTACGGACCCTCATAGATGCAATGCAGCTTCTCCTGGAATCCTCGGCTTTGGTCGGACTGCACTCGTGATCTGATGTAGACCTGCTCTCCGATGCGAAGTGGGTTCCCATGTTGTCCATCCGCCTTGTGTTTGTTGCGATCTCTCATCCTTCGAAGGTTGTCCACTGCTTTCTCGAACTGCTTTAGTCGGTCTTCTTCACTGAGATTCCTCTCCACCAGGTCGTTCAAGCTCCACTTGTTGGTTAACGGATCGTTTTTGGCGTGGTTAAACATTAATTCAAATCCACTAAATCCAGTACTCTCACATGTGTTGTTGTTTATGGCTAAATTCAATTCACTGATTTCTTTGTCCCATTTATTTTGTTTGTTATGTGCATAGATTTTTAATATGGCTTTCAAATTGCGTAAAAACCTTTCACTTTTGTTACCCTGGGGCTGATAAGGTATAGTCGTTTTATGAATTATTCCTTTTTTAAAGAAAAATTGTCTTAATTCATGAGCTTGAAAGTAAGACGCGTTATCTGACACTATTATTTTAGGCAGTGAGAACAAGCTGAAAATTCGATCATTTAACAATTCTTGAATTTTATTGGATTTAATTTCTTTCATGGGGAATAACCAATTAAATTTTGTGAAATCATCCACAAACAATAAGCAAGTACTTGTTTTGTTTACTACTCCTAGTTAATGGTCCAAATATATCCATGTATAACTTTTCCATAGGCTGCTTCGAGTAACTTGATACTACAGGTCCTTTTAAATATTTATTGGTACTTTTACATTTTTTACACAATTCACACTTTTGCCACTAACTTTTTTATATCCTCATGTAGATTAGGCCTATAAAAGTACTGGTTTATTTTTCTAAAAGTGTTAGCTATTCCAGGATGTCCACCATAGGTTGACGTGTGATAATACTCAAACACCATGTTTATTAATTCTTCGGGTAAATAAACCCTATCCTTACTTCGGTTGTTATATTTATACATTAAAACACCATTTTTCAAAAAATATTTTTCATTGTTAGTTTTGTTTCTTATACTACATATAATTTTTATAATTTCCGGATCCTTATTCTGATATTCAGATAACTGTACACATGACATGGGAAAGTCAGTTATGTTAGTTATAAACAGTCTATTGGAGCTGGAGTTGACAATAACAGGTTCTACAGTGGGTGAAACATCGCTACTCTCTTCCTTATCTACTTCCATTGTTTGCACTACCGACTGATCATAACAATGAACTAAAATGTCCTCACTTGGAACTTCCTCTTCATTATTGCTAAATATTCTACTTAGATAGTCTGCTAATACATTATCTTTACCCTTAATTATTTCTACTTTAAATGGTAAACTCAGAATTATTTCACACCATCTTGCTAGTTTTCCTAATTTTCTACAATGTGTTAGAATCCAAGCTAAGGCACTATTGTCACACCTCAAAGTGAATGGCTTTACTTCCAAATAACTATAAAATTTCTGTATTGAGGCTGTTACAGCTAAGCATTCCTTATGGTAAATACTCATTACTTTTTCACTTTGATTTAGTTTTTTTGAATAAAAAGCTACTGGCTTAAGATCGGCTCCCTCATACTGTAATAAACATGCTCCAACTGCATTGTTACTGGCATCAGTGTGTAGAATAAACTCTTGCTCATAATTAGGTATTTTTAATACTGGTGGATTGCTAATTATTGTTTTTATTTTATCAAAACTTTCCTGACACTTGGAATTCCATTCAAATTTAACGTTTTTCTTCCTTAATTCATTTAAAGGAGCTGCAAGTTCAGCATAATTTGGAATAAATTTAGCAAAATAACTGGACATTCCTATAAATCGACTTACAGCTTTGCTATTGGTAGGGGGTTTGGCACTTAAATTGAACTGGTGCGCTCAGGATCTATTGTAACTTGATTATGGCTGATTAGATATCCTAAAAACCTTATTTCTTTAAATACAAATTTTACTTTTTCTGGGTTAACAGTGAGGTTCCATTTATTGAGTCTTTCAGTAACTTCTTTAATATGTTGTAAATGTTCATTTAATGTCTTGGAATAAATTATTAAATCGTCCACATAATTAATAACACACTTGAATTTCAGTCCCTCCAGTACTCTATTTAAATAACTGGATAACAAAGATGAGCCTAAATGAAGACCAAATGGAATGCGATTGAATTCAAAGCTTTCAAATGGTGTACTAAAACTTGTTATTCTTTTACTTTCTTCCGATAATCTAATTTGGTGAAAACTGCTACATAAATCTAAGACTGTAAAATATTTTGCTCCTTCTAGGAAATGGTGAATATCATGCAAGTCACCCAGCGGTGTGTTTACTTTCTCTATTTTCTTGTTTACTTCTGAATAATTAATAACTAGCCTATATTTGTCTTCACCCTTCGGTACTAAGAATGCAGGGCTATTGTATGGTGATTGACTAGGTCTAATAATATTTTGTTTAAGTAAATCATCTAATATATTTTTCAAAATTTTCATCTTAGCAGGATTAACTGGATATGGTCTAATATTGACAGGAGTAGTATCATTCAACTTAATTGTATATTCATAATCTATTCCACTGCCTATTTTATTAGTGTAAACATTTGGATATTTTTCTATTAAATCAACTATTTCTTCCTTGACTTCCACTACAGCCAATATTTACTTGTTTACTAACATTGTTTACATTAATTCTTATGTTAGCTAAACTGTGAATGAATTCGATTTTTACATTAGGCTTGAAGTTAAAATAACACTGGTTACTTTTCAAGTCTACTACCAACTCACTTTGTTTAATAAATTGACTCCCAATTATCATAGCATAACTTAATTGTTTACTTACTTGGACAAGTATTTTCCAAGTAAATTCATTTATTTTTATTTTTAAATTACACTGCCCCAGTATCTTCATTTCACTTTGACTCGCTGTACGACACTTAATATCTGACCTATTCAACTGTAACTTAGGACAACATGCTTTTTAATTTGTTAAACAAATCTTCACTAATTACATTAATTGAACTTCCAGTATCAATTAATGCTTCCTGTTTCACTTTGTTGTTTACTATAACTTCAATAGTTGGTAAAATGTTTAGACTGTGTTCCATATTATCAGTGTTATTGTTTACACTTGAGTGAGTCATCTTGTCGTCTGCTGTGTTGTTGTGTATGGGTTTGTTTTTGTTTACATTTTGCTGGATTTCTGGGAGGGGATCGACACGAGATCCGAATTTGGCCAACTCCCTCCCATAATCTAGTTTTTTGGCTTCTGTGATGTAATCTCCTTCTGTGTAAAACTTGTTCCGGGTCTATTGTATTTTACGGGGTTGTATTGTTTATTGGGTGGTGTGAAAACTTTGTTGTACTGCTGTGTGTGCTTCTGTGTGTTCCTATTTTGATAGCAATCCCTCGCTATGTGGCCATATTTATTACATATAAAACATGTTTTTCGATCTTCTACATTGTTTACATTACGGCTAGCGCTATGCTTAGGTGGTAGGTATGCTCTTACCTCTCTACGTTGCACATCGTTGTAACATACATTTTGTACTTGAATACACATGCTATCTAGGTCTGCATAGCTGGTAGGATTGCCCACAAATACTAATTTAGCTCTAGTTTCTGGATTTAATCCTAATTTAACAATGTCTACTACTTCTTCTTCGGTGTATCTAGTATTGAGTACCTCACTATAGATTTTCAATTCATTTATATATACTTCTAATGGTTCCCCAGACTTCTGTGGACGGTTTACCATTGTTTTCTTTAAGTTTTCTCTCAGCCCCATTGGAACGAATTGTTTTAGAATAATAAGATGAGTTTCACTTACAGTGTCCCTCTCTTCTTTACACTTTAATATTTTACTATACAAAGGACCGTTAGCATATCCCAAGATAATCTCTAAAATCTCACTATCTTTTAACTTTGTTTCATTTTTCAAAGCTAACATGTTTTTCATGAATTTGATCAACAAGCTAGCGTTTAACCCATCTGTTACCTCAAATCTATTTAGATACCGCTCTAGTGGATTAGGTAGGCGAGAATAATTCAACGTAACATTTCGTTGACAGTTGAAATTATCTGCCATTTCTGGAGATGCGACTCCGTTCAAGGGTGCGCTGATCGATTGGCTCATTTGAACCGGTTTCTGCATTCCCCTTACTAAGCTTTGTTCAAACTCGTCTTCAATTTCTCCATTTCTAGTTATCTCCTGCTCTATATTGTCCTTCTCTGCTAAATCAATGTTAATTTTCCCTACCATTTCCTTCAAGGAATTTAAATTTTCCTCGAGGGATGACACTTTAGCTAAAGCGGCTTCATTACTTACAAACAACCCTTTTAGACCCTTTAATCTTAATTCGTAATGAGCTAACTTAGCTTCAATACGGATTATATCACTTAAACATCTACTTTCCACCACACCCTCAATTCTTTCTTTCAGATTTTCCAAGTTTACTTTAATGAACTCATATTCCTCTCCACCTACTACATGGCCGGACAGGTAACCTATATTAGGCCTAACACCTAACTTGACAAGCTCTCTAAGTTTCTTTCTTAAATCACCCACTAGTATGCTGTCTTCTACTTCTATTCCTCTTAAACGTGCTTCATACATAAGTTCTTTCTTCAGTAGAAAGTCTACCTTGAGTGCCATCTTCTCAATTTATTTAATATTAAATTTTCTTTTAAAATCTGGTCTGAGATAATTGGTTATAAGCACACACTTCTATTTTTAAACGTCTCTCTGTTGTTCAACTAGCAGAGTCGCGCACTTAATGTAGCCTTAATTAAGCTACTATTTATTTTTGATATGTTGAACAACTTAAATGAGAGATTTAAATAAAAATTCTTCAATGATAAAAAGTTTCTTTATTTTTTTTTTATAAATAACTTCAACAAATTAAACTGGTTTCTTCTTAAAATAATAATAAAAACGAAAATAAAAAAATCTCTTCTTTTATTGACTCAATGGAACATAAATAAATTAAAACAAATTAAATCAAATATCTTCAGACCAGAACCTTTTTATTAGGCCAATTGCATCAATAAATCTCTTTAAATTCTCAATTTCAAAAAATTTACTTAAATTGAAGATTTTCCTTAAATTGACAAATATTGCAAAATTGCCTCAAAATTCTTAATTTGAAAAATTGAAATTTGAAAACTGAAAATTGAAAAACTGAAATTGAAAAACTGAAAAGTTGAAATTGAAATACTGAAAAGTTGAAATTCTTAAATTGAAATGTTGAAATTGTTAAATTGGAATTGCCTCCGGGAGATCTGAAAAAAAATAAATAACCAGCTTTTAGTGACTTGAAACATTTTCCTTTCTACAAAATTTTTAAACAGAACAAAGCACTCCAAGAACTGTCACTAGAAGAGTGACTACAAACAAGAACAAGTTTTAACCGCGCATGCTTGGTGGATCTTACCCTATCTACTAAAACCCTACTGAAAAACCTAACTAGAGAAAACTTGTAAAAATTACTTACGTAGCTGTCCTGGAGGTTTTAACCCACAACGTGACCACAAACAAAGCGCGACATACGCACACACACTCACTAGCGACAAGGAAAATTGCCGATCCGGAAAACAAGACTCCGAACGGTTAAAATCGCCGTGAAGAACAAACGTGGTCACTCGCCAAAAGATTACTTAAAACTGCCCGAACGCCCGCAAACCTTCCACCAACGGACTTACCCCCCTCCTTACTCTAGAAGCTAAATCAACCAATAAGAACCCTCTAAACCAGGACAACCGAACAAGTAAGGCTCACCAAACATGTTGACTTCAGAAAACATGTCGCATGAAATTGACAGGAAATTAACAACGTGAATATACTGGTTATTTAGCTAATTTAAATGGGAAAAAACTACTTTTTTATTTGAAAGGGGAAGATTCTGAATTTTTCTCAAAACTTGGAGAATTTATATTGAAAACTTTTGGTAAAAGAACCAAACACCTAAATCTCTCAGTTCTTACAATATTTAACATTTTCTAGACACAATTCTCTAAAATCATTATAATGAGACAATTAACAATTGTTACAACTTATCACCTAAAAAACTAATTTTGTTTTCAACTCATTGTGTGATTGGTATAACAGTAATTAATTAAAGCTGGGCCTATCGCAAATAGTCCGTATGCTCATTAGTAAAAATTGTATTGAAGTAAGTTAGGCATATCACTAGATTTTGAGCCTACTTATCAATAAATAAAAAATTTTAGGTAACTGCTAATTCAAACCTAGGATACTTATACAGTACAATAATTCAATTTCTTTATGGCCTACAAGATTATTGACATGCCTAGCTATAAAACATGTTTTTTAATGTATTGTACTATATTGAGTGATTACGTTGATTCAGAAATATATTCCTCTGTAAGTGCGCCTTGAATTTTGTTTGAAACCCCCTTGGAAAAAACCTTGAATTATGCTTGAATTTTTTTTACATTATTGAATAACCACCCTGTAGTAAGGTATTTTTTATAATTATTATAATTTTCTATTAAATTCATCAATGTATGAATGAGCTTGTGTGGGAGTGTAAGAAAAATTTCATTTTTTCTGTTAATTTATTTCATATTTGCAATTACATATGTAATTTCATTATTATTATTATCGATATTATATACTTTAGTTATAGTTAATTATTTTTGTATTATATAAGTTATTGTTACTTTCATACAGGTGTAATTATCATATTTAAAAACATAACTGTAATTATTGTAATTATTTTTGTATCAGGTTAAATGGAAGAAAGGAATCCTTAGTCCCAACTTCGCCCGATTAAATTAAGACGTTTTTCATTTCAACTAGAACACTTTCACTTCAGGCTGGCTCTATAGGCAACTACAATAGAATTCCAGTTGTTTTTTTAAATAAAAAAAAAGGAAATATTCATTAACTAATAAACGTAAAATATTAATACTGCTTTATTTAAAACTTGCTTTTTTTTCTTTGTATACATATTTATTATGTAAATCAATTATTTCAAAGCATCAGGTTAAGATGAATTGTTTATAAATCAATCAGCCCGAGCGTTGCAAAACAAATTACTTAAGTTATACAATTTATCTGTAAAATAATAAGAATACCTGGTAATTGGGCAAGTGCCCTTCTTTATCTACTAAATGAAAAAGGAGATGGAACTAATTTTAACCATCATAGAAGAATTTCTCTGTTTCCAAGAACTCTTGCGTAATAGCCTCTTGACCAATACAAAATTGGCAATACCAAACTGGTTTAAGAACAAGTATATCCTGTCTAGAACAAATTTGAAACATAAAACAAGTTACAATAAACATATATTGTTTGTATATTTATTCACTTTAACCTTTTAGAGACAAATAACGGGCAATGCATGTCCATGTTTAGTTTTATTTAAATGGTTAATAAATGCACCAAACAATCAGCTAAATTTTTGGTGCATTTATTAGAGAGCTCTTCCTGTTATGAGCAGCATTAGTAGCATAAAAAGCATGTACAGCCATAAACTACAAAATTGAAGTATAATATTCTATCTCAGAGAGCTCAAATGATTTTTAAAAACTTGACCATTTCCTATCGTGCTCCAGTGGTCTAGCGGTTAAAGTTGCCGTCTACTGTGATCAGGACGATGATAGGATCTGTGTTTCCTATCGTGGTCTAGCGGTTAAAGTTGCCGTCTGCTGTGATCAGGACGACGGTAGGATCTGTGTTTGAATCCCAGCCAGGGCGCAAAAAAGTGACTGGTCTAATTGAATTGCATTAATACTGTCCTTTTGCGGGTACAGGCCAGTTAGGCCTGACAAACTACTAACAAGCCCTGGTTAGGGAACGTGGCAACATAACAGAATAGCGGTTGGAGAAAACTAATATATTGTTAATGGAGAAGTTAACAGCACCAGTTACCGCATCAGTTTTGCACGTTTTTAGCTTAATATTGACCTAGTTGCCCTTTGAATTTGTTAAGATAATTTAGTCGCTAAGGATTAAAAAAAGTGTTATCTTCATACAATGCTATTGACGGTGAAGCTCTTTTGCAAATAAAAAAAAAATGTATTTTCTTTATAGTAATTAGCTGAATGAATGTTGTATTACAGTTGCATCAGGAGCGAGCAGGTTCAAGACCAGAGTATGTGGCCTACCACCCATCATTGGCAACGGAGATCTGTCCTCTCCTACTCAGCCACTCATCTCAAACCCCACTGATCCCGTGTCATCTACCACGCAGAAGAACCCTATCACAAGTATGTTTTACAACTTGTCAACAATAACGAACACGCATTTTAGAACTTTTATTGGAGTAAAACTACACTGATATTTTTTGTTGTTGTGATCTTTATGAAAATTCCTTTGAGATTAAAATCTGTTAAGGTGTATTCAATGTTTATAATGTTGTGAAGCATATTGAAAATACATTGAAAAAAGTAACATCAACTTACATACAATAAAAACTCGTTTTATATTTAAGTACCATCAGATTAGTAAACAAGGAGAGGGAAGGCATCAGCAAACTTACCTATGAAGACAAGTCCATAACACCTTGTAGTAGTAAATAAAAAAAGACACATCACAATACACAAATGTTCAGTGCCTCTGAAAGACTGGAGGGTAAAGGAGAGAAAGGTGTCTATACTCACTTGAGGAAAGTTCCAGAGGCACTGAAAATTTGTGTATTGTGATGTGTCTTTATTTGTTTGCTACTGCTAGGTGTTAGTGGTCTGTCTTAGGTAAGTTCGTTGATGCCCCCTTTCTCGTAGTGGTCTAATTCCTGGGCTATTGCCCTTCAACCTAACCTGAAACATTATCAGATTAGTATTTGTTTATATATATAGTCCTTTCACTTGGCCTAATTACTAACAACATTACTATCTAACCTAATTACTAAATAACCAACAAAACTAACTCCTGTCACTGAACATTTTGTCTGCAATTTTTTTGTCTATAACAGTTCTTTTTTAATTTCTGTTATAACTCTAGTAACCTACTCTTTTTAAAAATGTCATCGGTACATTACTATATTATTTTTATTTTCGTTAAGTTGTGTCAACATTTATGATGGTTCATTTATGTGAAACTCATTAGGTATATCGTACATGCGTAAATTATATTGAGTCCTGGAAACTGATCAAATGTATAAATAAAGTAACAAATTCAAATTAGTTTTAGCAATACAAAATCAAAATATAATAGTAACTTATTTTTTATTATGTAGCATACTCTTTGTAGCAATAGTAAATGAAAACAAATTCGGCCTTGTAAAATTCTGTTGTTCCTTTTAAATATATTTTATAAAATTATACAACATTTGCTACAAACTTGTATATCTATCTTTTCAATTTTAGTTCTTGTTTATCCTGTAAGAACACCTTTTTATTGTTAAAAGAGGCTGATATATACACCAAAGTTTTATTTGCTATAAATTACACATTTTTGTTTTGAGAATTTTTGAAAAAAAGCTTACAACTAAGAGCGAAAACTGGTACTGCAGAGAAAGTAAACTGGCCTTTGGAGGGTTATAAACTTCAGCAAATTTATCAGTGTATGTGGAAACACTGTTGTAACCTCTTCCCTTCTTTCTTTTGCACACTTGTAATACTTGTAATACCATCCTTTGTCTTCCAACATCTTATATCCTATCTCTTCAACATGTATTATTATCACTTTACAACACCCCCTAATATAAATGTTAACACGTTCAGTGCTGATAACGCCGATGGGCGTTAAAATATCGCCATGCTATATGCGGCTGACGCCCATGGGCGTAGTACCTGCCTTGTAGCTGGTGCACTACACAAAATTGTGCGGTATGCTAACGACGCCTACGGGCATTATTGATTATTTTTGATAATTCATCATCATCATCATATGCTAGTCCCGTTCCAGTTTACTGGGTCTGGGTGTTGACAAGCACTCTCCATCTTCTTCTATCAGACCAGATTCTTTCTTCCTCAATCTGCTCCCATCTGTACCCTCTATTTCCGATCTCTTCCTTAACACCTTCTAACTATCTCTTTCTCGGTCTACCTCTAGCTCTCCGTCCCTCTTCTTTACTTTCCATCATTTTCCTTGGCAGTCTGTTTAGATCCATTCTTTTGATGTGCCCATACCACCGTAAAATATTCTGACCTATTTTTTCTCTTATACTTCTAACTCCTAGTTCCTCTCTTATATCTTCATTCCTCACTCTATCTCTTCTCGTTTTTCCACACATACCTCTCAAAAATTTCATCTCTCCTGCCTGTACTCGGCTCCATTCTTTCTCATTCATCGTCCATGTCTCCGATGCATATGTAATTATTGGGGTATAATATGATTTAAACATTATCATCTTTGCTTTTGTGGGTACACTTTTGTTCCACACCAGGTGTTTTACCGTTTGGTAAAAATTTCCACCTTTTTGTAACCTAGCTGTCACTTCTTCTTTCAATTTCCCTTCCTTTGATATTAGTGCTCCTAAATATTTAAAATTTTCCACTGTCTTCAGCAATAATTATGGTCTATTATTACAAATATACATAATTTATATTCTTATTATAACTATGCATATTTAAATTAGTAGAATATTAAAAATTTTTGAGCATAGCCCATAAGTATATAATTTTTTACTAGCAGTGAACGTGTTAAAGAATATGATTAATTTTATAGCCTGGATTGCGTGTAATTTGTGTCCTTATTTTAACAATCCAACTCGATCTTAGTAATGGAAATGGGTTGCTAAGCTTAGTACTCTTATATAAAAGAAATTAAATTTAATTGCTGATTAAATGTTTCAAAAACACAGTTTCTTATCGAGTATAATATTTTATCTGTGATTTAGCTACGCTGTATGTGAATCCTGGCTGTTGGTGTGGTCCATACCTAGACCCTCGGAAAGTAGCTGAGCTTCCCCTCCAGTTTGGTCCTGGCACTATGAGTAGAGTTTTACGAGAGGCTGTACAGAGTCTGGTAGATTGTGCATCAGACCAGAAACAAATCTTCGGCATGCTTCGGCAAGGGGACGGGAAGGTTATAATCACTGGTAAGCTATAATTGGCTCCTGTCTGTGGATTTTTTCGTGACAAATAGCATTTATATGTTTTTATTTAATTAGTTATTTTGAATCTTTTGAAAAGAATAAAAATAATGTTAAGTTCTAAGATATGTTAAACCTTGACAGAAAGGTAATAATTTAATAATAATAACAACGGAAGAAGTAATATTTTTAATAATTTTTTTGAGGATATTATTTTTCCCCTTGCACAGTCATTTTCTCTTTTGTATACTGATTACTTTCGGATGCAATGTCCATATTGATTCATTAGAGATAAATAAAAAATAGCTTTAACATTAGTATTTACCAGATTATTTTTGTCTAGCAGTTTTATCTAGTAATGCATTTAGAAACAAAGAAAATCAGGTCAATAATAACATTTTCAGTTGACTCATTAACTATCACTAAAACTTATTATTAAAAAAAATCTTCACTTGCCACTCCTCATGAGACTTTTTCATCATGAGAAGCACCGACTTTCAGCTGAGTTAGGAATTGGAACCTTGGACCATTCATTACACAGTCCCAAGTCTTAACCACTGTTCTACTAGTGTTTGTCTTTGTCCCATTTCATTTCCGGCATGAATGTTATAAATGGAAAGATTTCATTTATTGTTATCTTTTTTGTTTAAACCATTGCTGATCGATTAAATTAGATGCGTGCGCCATAGTGGGTACAAATTAATTCATGCACCTGCGCGGCGGCAGAACAGTAACAGCACGCTGCAATAAAACTGCAGGTAATTGCTTAGATATAACACTGGCCTGATGGGGTACTGGCGATATAGTAGTGGCAACAAGTAGCTAGCCAGGTTATAGGGTGGCGGGAACGATATCAGAGTCATAATCTAAATATTGCGCATGCAGTTCGGACGAAGAGATAACGTCTAAGTCATCGAATAGACTAGACTTGATGACAACAATGGCCTCCTCTCATTTCTCTGTGTCTGTTTCACTAACCTTAATGTCATTTGCTGTATCGGTACACTGACGTGGACAGAAACGCACTATTTAAACTAAATACAGTATTTTATTACTGAACAAAATATAAACTGCTTCTTCAACTTTAACATACTACTGTGATCTATTTGATGTTAATGAAAGTTTTTATAAACAAAACCAGTTTAAAAAAATACCCAGTTGATGAATAGAGACGCTTACGCAACCTAATAGGAGGTATCTATTTGGAGGTAAAAGAAGATTATGCGAGCTGAGCTCGTCATTGTGCTGCTAGGCCCAGCCACTGCATGCAAGCTGAGCTTGTCAGTGATCAGCAATGGGTTAAATAAAAAGTTTCAACAGATTATTGACACTCAGAGACCTTGACACATGGTGTCAAAAATGATGAATTTTATTGTCTAAAAACAAACATTGCATGACAAAGTCAAATACTGTGTATTTAAACTACTTAATCATTAGCTAAAAGTCAATATTATAAAATTAATTATTACTATATAAACAAGCTTCAGCTAGGGCATACTTCAATGTGGCTTTAAACTTCTTAAATGGCAAATATCTAATATTTTTAGGTAAGGTATTAAAGAATTTTACACCTTGATAGTTAACCCTTTCCGTACTAACGTCCTGATATCCGGACGTGAGCCGGGCAGTCGAGAAATACTAACGTCCGTATATCAGGTCGTGGGCTGGGCGATCGAGAAATACTAACGTCCGTATAACAGGACGCTTGGAATTTTTTTATTGTAATTTTTATTTTAAAACTACCAATCATATTTTATACGAAATTAATCACGAATAAACAGAGATTACGAATATACAGGGTGTCCCGTAAGTAACCAGCCAAACTTCTGGAGGTCATTCCTTGGGTTAAAACAAACAAAAAATTTCATGTGTACAAATCGTCTATCTCACTCCATTATCCGGCTATCTGTCCGTATGTGTTTTTTACTAAAAACTTAATACCTCAAAGGTTATTTAAGATAAAACCATGAAAATTGGTATGAATGTTGATCTTTACAGTATCCATGTACTATTTAAATTTCATTTTTTTTACAACAATCTTTTTCAAAATGGCGGCCATTTTAAATTTTTAAAGCCAAATATCTTAATAACCTTAAATTATACTAAAAAATTTTAAGTTACATAAAAGTTTAAGAATTTATTTCTATAAATAATTATATAAAAGGTTTTAAGATTGAACAACTATTAACTGAGAAATTACAATTTTTATCAAAATTGAAAACTAAAGTTTTCAATTTTATTAATATCAAGCATATTTTTATTTGATAAAAATTGTAATTTCTCAGTTAATAGTTGTTCAATCTTAAAACTTTTTATATAATTATTTATAGAAATAAATTCTTAAACTTTTTTGTAACTTAAAGTTTTTTAGTAAAATTTAAGGTTATCAAGATATTTGGCTTTAAAATTTAAAATGGCCGCCATTTTGAAAAAGATTGTTGTAAAAAAATGAAATTTAAATAGTACATGGATACTGTAAAGATCAACATTCATACCAATTTTCATGGTTTTATCTTAAATAACCTTTGAGATATTAAGTTTTTAGTAAAAAACATATACGGACAGATAGCCGGATAATGGAGCGAGATAGACGATTTGTACACATGAAATTTTTGTTTGTTTTAACCCAAGGAATGACCTCCAGAAGTTTGGCTGGTTACTTACGGGACACCCTGTATAACTATTTATTAACATTTCCATTTTGTTGTCATTGTTTGGCTTCTGATTTAGAAGGTGTTGACAAGTCAGCTGTTTGTTTTGCTCGATGCGCAGTTCAGGCAGTGGTAGCGTCAGTCATGTGTTTGTCGTTCTCGTTTTATTATTATTATTACGACAGCTGCTTACCATTTTAGGTTATAGTTATTAGTGAATTATGTTATACTGCTAATTTCTAAAAAATGAAACGGTCAAGATCACCAGTAAGTGAGAATACAGTTTCGTGTTTTATTGGACGAAGACGATCTAAGTGATGGGTTATTATCAGACGATAGTGAAGACAGTTCTGTTGTTGACGATACCGATGAGGACCCTTCATATGATCCAGATCAACCATCAACATCAGGTTTGGTTAATCTAAACATTACTACCGATAGGAAACGACCTAGGCTATTCAGTTTTTCAAGTGAGAGTAGTGACGATGAAAATGTAGATAGGCCTTTGACAAGTCAACAAACTACGCCTACACCTAGGTCTGTAGGTCGACCACGTACATCTAATAGTAATAATATGGGTACCAACAATTTACATGATTCTTTGCAAAGTAGTAATATTCAATGGAATGAAGTAGACGAGGTAAATGATCCCGGACATGTACATAGTTTTAGTTACAATGAAATGCCTGGTGTAAAACATTGCCCTGCTAGAAATTCTAGGCCTATTGCTTATTTTAGGCTATTTTTTACTCTATCCCTGATTGAAGAATTTACTAAATATACAAACATTTATGCTAGTAGATTTGTAGATGAAAATAACCACAAATTATCTGAAAACAGTGTTTTAAGAAATTGGAAAAGACTAACTACTGATGAATTGTATGCCTTTCTTGCAGTACTTATAAACATGGGTATAAACAAAAAACCTAGCATATCCCAATTATTGGAACACTCTATCGAGTCAGAACTCTCCTTGGTTTAGGCAAATGTTTAGCCGTACTCGCTTTCAGACTATTTTAACTTTTTTTCATCTTGTGGACACAAAAGACATTCCCAAACCAGGACAACAAGGCTATGACCCGTGCATTAGATTCCAACCTTTGATTGATCATTTCAATAGAAAAATCTAAATATCACTTCACCCCTAATAAATTTATATCTATCGATGAAAGTATGATTGCTACAAAAAACCACACTCAACTATTGCAATATTTACCAAAGAAACATCACAGATGGGGTGTTAAGTTGTGGTCGATTTGTGACTCTGTAACTCATTACTGTTTAAGTTTTTTTGTTTATCAGGGAGCTTCTAGGACTGGGGAAGCTGATACAACAAAAAGTAATGGACTTGGGGTTTTTGTTGTTACAAAATTATTAGAAATGTGTGGATTGCTGAACAAAGGGTACCATTTGTTTATTGACAATTTTTTTAATTCAATTCCATTGGCTAAACATTTGTATGAAAATGGCACTATTCTAACTGGAACACTAAACAAAATCAGAAAAGGCATTCCCAAGTCCATGTTAGAAAAGTTTTCAGTAGGCCAGACAAAATATCTAAGAAGCAATGAACTATTGATGCTAGGATATAGGGGAAAAAAATCACAGATATCACAAGTTTTACTTTTGTCAACCGATGCTAAGGCAGGCAGCGAACAAAGAACAAAAAGGTGTGGAAATTACCTCAAAATTACAAACAAACCTACTATGATTCGAAGCTACAATGATTACATGGGTGGGATAGATGTAGCTGATCAGATGCTCTATCAGTACTTAGAAGAGAGGCGAACTGCAAAAGCATGGAAAAAAGTCACTTTCAACATCATTGCTAGAATGATGTTGAATTGTTATATATTGTATAAGGAAAACTCTGACAAACCCATTGACAGACTGGACTTTATGATATCAATTGTAGAGGATCTATCACAAGACTGGTTGAGAAATAGGACTGAACAAAATTCACCAAACATTACTGGACGAGCTGCAGGAACACCAAGCGCTATGTTTGCTGGTGGAGACGCCGGGTCTACAAACCAATTTTTGGAAAAAATAACTTTAAACAGGGAAAAACTGTTCTGTATGTAGTGCAGTTAGCACTAAAGCTGGGGGCAAAAGGAAGAAGTCAACCTTCCAGTGTAAAAAGTGTTCTAGGGGTGTGCACGCACTTTGCTTACCGAACCACAAATGCTAATTTTTTTTTGTTTACTGTAAATAGAACTTAATTTTAGTCCAAACTTTACAAAAATTTGTGTTTGTGTTCAGTGTTAGCTATAGTTGTTAGTGCAGTTACTGGTTTTTGGACTAGTAATTTTTTGAACATGATTTTTTAAGTCAAAATGAAAAAATAACAAAAATTTTTTTGGTAAGTACATTTTAACATTTTTATAAACAAAATAAATAACTTATGAGTAAAGTTATTATGTATATTGATGCAGATTTTAATTTTATTTAATAATATAAAAAATTTACAGGTGTATGTAAAAAATAAGGAAGTTATAGGCAAAAATGTAAATTAATGTAAATTAGGCTAAAAAGGCCTCGGTATTCTTCAGTAGTCCCTTGGTTAAACTCCACGGTATTTTTCAAATAGAAAAATTTTTTTGCTCCGGTACCGAAAGGGTTAAAACTATTTTGAGTGCTACATACATACATCCCGCGTCGTCCCGTAGACCAGTGTTGGCATGGGATCCGTCAGCACTTTCATCGAAGAGATGAAGTGGAAAAAGGTTAAGGTAGGCCAGGCTAGGAAGGGCTAAGATTCCAGAAATTCTGTAATACCATAGACACTTTTGCTGATTACGTATTTTTTTAATTTAAGTTTGAAAGTACTAAGTTTCTCTATTGTCTTGAGTTCAGAAGGTAATTTAGAAAAGAATTTAGGTCCAACAAAGTTTGGCTTGCATTCATTAATTCTAAGGTTGTGTTGTACAGAAGTTAGGTTATTTCTATTACGAGTATTATAACTATGGGTGGGTGGGTAGTTAGCATGGTTTGTGGATTTGGCGTAAACTAAGACTTCATAAATGTACAAAGATGGAATAGTCAGAATACCTAATTTTATGAATGCATCTATACAACTATCTCTGGGTCGCAGCCCGCTCATAAGTCTAACAGCCCTTTTCTGTAATCTAAAAACTAAGTCTAAGTTCCTGGAGGAAGAATTACCCCATAATATTATGGAGTAATTTAACATGTGATTCAAAAAGACTATGGTATACTAGTTTAGATAAATCGATATCTCCCAGAAGAGAAATGTTGCGTAAGACAAAAAGGCCCATAGACAATTTGCTACAAAGGCATTTTGTATTCTCTGACCAGTCAAGAGAACCATCCAACCTCACTCCCAAGAAATTTATGTTGTCGAGTTCTGCCAATTGGGAGTCGCCAATTAAAAGAGTTGGTGTTTTTGAAAATTTTGAATTTTGTCGTTGCTTAGTTCGAAAATGAACAAAGTTGGTTTTGCTGGGATTAAAGAAAGTTTGAGGTCTGCAAAATATTCTGTCAGAAGATTGATCCCAATGTAGGATTCAATTTCCAATTGTTCCAAATTGTTTGATTTAGTGAGTAGGGTGGTGTCATCAGCATACACTATTAAGTCATTTGAAGGAAGAAAGTGATTTATGTCATTTATGTAGAACAGGAAAAGAAGAGGTCCAAGAATCGAGCCTTGTGGAACCCCACTGATTGAGTTTAATTGGTCTGAATGTACTTTGTGAATTGTGCCAGTGTTTGTAGTATGTGTAATTTCGGTGATTTGTTTTCTGTCAGATATGTAAGAAATGAGCCAATTTAAAGGTGTATGTGTTATTCCAAGTGCAGAGATTTTCTCGACCAAGATCCCGGGGACAACGCAATCGAAAGCCTTCGAGAGATCCGCGAAGCATCGATCGCGCCACCCCCACGATCCATTGAGTCGAGACAATCCGTGATAAATTTAATTAGAGCAGTTTTGGTGTATTTACCCTTTCTAAAACCAAACTGGTGTCTGAAAAATAGTGCATTTTGTTCAAGATATAGTGTAAGCTGATCAGACACCACCCTCTCAAAGATTTTAGAAATTGACGGTAGGAGAGGAGTTGGACGATAGTTGTTAACATTCTGTTTGTCATCTTTCTTAAAAATAGGTTTGATAATTGAAGTTTTAAAAATATCCGGAAAAACACCTGATTCTAAAAAGCTATTTATTACATGTGAGATAGGTGCTGAAAGTTCCCTACTACAGAACTTGATGGTTTTCATAGATATACCGTCAGTTCCACAAGAGGTTTTACCTTTCATTTTCATGATGATGTTATAAACATCATCCGGTGAGCAGAGTTTAAATTCAGAAAAGGAATGATTGTGGGGCTTGGGAAAGCCGGAAAATTCCTTGGTGTGGGTGTTAGAATGAATGTTTCCTGATATATTAGCAAAATAACTGTTCATGATATTACTTATTCGGATTGGATCTCTAACTGAAAAACCTTCGTTAAGAAGGATGATGTTCTCCTTGGGTTTTATGTTTGCCTCCCTAGCTTCATTTATTACTTTCCACGTCTCCAATGGTTTGTTGTCAAAATTTATTAACCTATCTTTAACATGATCAGCTTTGGATTTTTTTATCAAGTTGCGATATTGCTTCTTGAGTTTGATGTAACTTATCTTGTCAGCATCTAATTTAGTTAATTTCCATTTTAAGTAACTATTATAAAGTGATTCTTTTAAAACACTGATGTTATGAGGAACCCAAGGTAATCTTTTGGATTTGTTAGAGACTTTTGGTTTAGTTTGAGGACATGATATCTCAAAAATATAGCCTAAGGTGTCCATAAGGGACTTGCATTTAGTTTAGAGTATCAGGGGCCTTATATACATCCCTCCACCGCTCGAGCCCTAGCCTTGTTTTAAGTTCCACAAGATTTTGTTCATTCACACAACAAGATAAGTGGTGTCCAAATTTTTTGTTATTTTCGACTTCCAAGTAATTGAAAATTAGGAGTTGTGCAGTGTGATCGGAAATAAAAGGTTCTAGAGTGGATGGTTGAGTGTAGTTAAATGAGATTAAAATATTATCAATGCAACTTTCAACTGTTTCACCTAATTCTTGTAGGTTCTTTAATAGAAATTGAAATGCCAAAAGAGTCAAGGAGTAATTCAAATTGAAAAGCTGAGGGCTCGTTTCGTGTGGAGGGGAATGTTGAAGTCCCCACCTATTATAACCTGGTCAGAAATTTTAGTTAACTTGCATGATGGTAGTCCTCAAAAATTTCAAAAAAGAATCTAAATCCCCATTGGGCTTCTTTAAACAGCTGATACAATGATTGTTTTATTATTAGCTGAAAAAAGATATCTCCGATGCCTTGAAGACCCGGTCTAAAGAGAGCTTAACCCCGTTAGAAAGTGAGAGTAATGGCTTTCATTGAAGATTTGCTAAGAGATCTAACAAATATACCAACTCCACCTTTTGGCATGAGTGGCCTACATCTTAAATTAACTAATTCATAGCCATGTGATTCATGGCTATGAATTAGTTAATTCAAGATGTAGGCCAACCAATTCATAGCTACTGTACTTATATCTCACAACACTTAATTTAACCCTCTGTCTGGTGTTGTATGAACATCGGCTGAAGTATAGAATAATGACAGATTTTGTTAACATAGAGCAGAGTATAAAAAACATACAAAGATGGCAATGTAAGAATGTTATGCCTTAGAAATAATGGCTTACAATGATGATCAAAAGGTACTCCAGAAATCAAGTGTATAGCTTTCTTTTGCATTATAAAAGCTCTGTTTGTAATACCTGAATTTTTTCATAAGGAAATGTCAAATGTCCAGAACTGTTGCCATATTAGTATTTAGTATTTACTAGTAGTAATCGATGCAGTTTCACTTCAAAAAAATTAGTAGCAAAATAAACTAAACTTATAGTTATTTTTGGATGGACGTTGAGTATAGCAGAAAAATTAGATATCTGCTCCAAATTGACACACAAATGAAAAGGACCAAAATAAGTGACAATTTCAAACTATGTGTAGAAAATCATTTCTAAATAACTGGGGTTTCAGAAGGTTCAGCCACACAGTTGATGCGTCGTAGCAAATTTCACCCTTGCTAACTTGGCTTAGATTCTATTTCTCCTATTAAAATGAATGGAAATAAAAAATTACAAAAGTCGAAAATAACCAAGTATATAAACATTAAGTAAATCTATTGTATTGATAAATGTAGTTCAGATGGCACGAGAAGCCTACACTAAAAGATTGTAATTAGAGTAGAGCCTCTTAACTGACATATAGGTATCCAACATTCCGTTTTAACCTATGTACTCGTCCAAAAAACAGTACTGTACTAAACATTATCTGAAAATGAAAATAATGTATTATTAAACTGAAATGACGAAAACTGTTTGTACCTAGTGATATTTTACCAACCAGTACACTGTTTTGTTGCTTACTGTTTTTGAATTTATGCTGAGTGGAGACTGTACTATGTGAGCAGACTACATAACTTTTGACAATATGTTAAGTGCCTAAAAATGATGATATTTTTTGGGACATGCAGCGCTTGTAAGGAGGGAGAATGGTGAATATATAACTCGTAAACTCTTATTCATTAGTTCCCTGACCAGTCACACATATGAGTTCATTAAAGGTGTATTACTTTACAGTGTTAATACCCAAGTAATTTTTAGGGTTGTGTGTGTGTGTGCTCGAAACTTTGATATTTGAGTAGAGTATTTGATAGAGTATTTGATAGAGTATTTGATAGAGTATTTTATTACTCGAACTCGGCTCGAAGCTTCCGAAACTACTCGAAGTTTGATCGAGTATTTTTATTTCACGAAATATCAGATTTACATCTTAATTTAGTTTTAAGAGTAAACAGTTTTATAAATTATGAATAAAAAATGTGCGCTTCCTTGTGTTTTATTTTACCCCTAATCATACGTTAACAGTTTGGTACGCGTAATTATGAACTAAACAATACGCCTAAGAATAGGTAGTACACAACGACAGTCAAATGAACTAGTCGACGTAGTAAACGAGTTCGTTCATTATGATTTGAACTAGTTCAATTCAAAGTGAACAACAGAGCTGGGAAGGAAGCGATAACACGTTGGTTGTCGAGTCTACTAGTCACTTGTAACCTAAACTAAAAGAGCGTGACTAAAACAGAAGTGCGGGTTAGTGTCTTTATGACCCAAGAAAGGAGACGAGAGATCCAGTTCAAGATGCTCAAAAAGACCTGCCACCGATACAAATCTAATGGTCTGTACGCCGTGGAAATTATGCATATTTTCATTCATATCAATAATACCGTTCAATCAAAAGGTCACTTTAGATCCCAAAAATCGAACTTCCCATCTTTTCTAGGCGAAAGTTCATCTCGGTTGTAGTATACGTACGTGGAAAGAACCGTTCAGCTCCTTTTCGGAACTGAAATTATCGTATATTTCTTGCGAGTCGATTGAGGTCTATTTTGTTTTTTAATCTGAGCAGGGAATCGTCTAATGATTTGACGTAAGAAAATACTGTATTGTATCATATAAAATTAGGTAATGGCGTTCTAACAGCATGTGACACAACAATATTGATTTATTTTCTGTCAAATAAAAATATATATAGCCGTGGCGAATGTCTATTAATTATTATTCCGTTAACACCTTAGATCGCCAAAACTGTGTGTAATGTTTGCGCAAACGATATTTTTTCCTGTCAAAGTGTTGAACGGTTTCCTGACTAGGTTAGACAATAACACAGTTGGACATAAAAGGTGGTAAAGTACGATAATTTTGATTCGTAAACTCACTGAACGGTTCCTTGTTCACATTGACATCGATGTAAACTGTAAAACAATCACGAATCAAGCCAAGTGAGGGAGAAACATGTTGGAAGACCTTTTCTAAACAAAATGCGATGAATTTAGAGATTCGGAAAATAATTTTTATTGAACCGAAGCCTTATCAAAAGTCTCGTTTTTTTGTTCATAAGTTTATATATCAGACTGCATTTCGTCACCAATATCGGCCAGACCTATTAGCCGACTACAAATTCAAATTCAAATACTCTTTATTCATTTTTATGTACATATGATACAATGAATAGCGTCAAGGTTCTAAACACTAACTTACTTAACTTAACTAATAAAACAATTTTAATAAATTAATAAATATTTACAATTGTTTAGTATTAACATTAATACAACAATGTAATGTATTAACTGACCTCTAGTTACAAAACTCTGTTCTGGATGTTCAGTTTATATTAGAGTTAGAGAGTGGTAAAGAGTTCCACAACAGAGTAGAGCGCTTTGTTGAGCAAGTATTCTTTGACTTGTTTTGAACCTTAAGGCCCTTTTTCGATTTTTATGGTTTTGCGGTATGTATTTTAAAAATTTGTTTCCCATTATATGTAGGTTTTTTTTCAAAAAACTTTAGCCTTATGGTCCTGAGACCACCTTCATTTTTTGCTCTTGTGTTATAAAGGGTGACTGGGTGACTTAAATTTTAAGTCTAATTTTTGTTTTTTTGCTTGTAAGAATAGATTCAAAAATATACTGGCCATAAACCAGTAAAAATTTTTAAATGTTTAAAATGTTCCTTAGCTGAATCATCATGTTTCAGCCTTAGCATTATCCGTATGGCCTTTTTTTGTTTGCTTTAAAATATTATCCATAATTTACTGTTTTGTTGAACCTACAGAGCAATGCAAAAAGAAACATGAGAATGTACATAAGCAAAATATATATTTTTTAACGTTTTTAGGTCACAGTAGTAACTCATTCGTGATAATGCATAGACCCCGGAATTTATTTTAATTAAAAGCTTATGAAACGTGTTCGTCCCAATTCAGATGACGATCTATGTTAAACTAGAAAATTTGTGCTGTTTTTTCATTTCAATTTGGGATGATTGACAGATTTATTGTTGGGTCCTTTAACATCCTATTTTGGGGTGTTTTGAATTTTACAAAGTTTGTCTTTTTTGAATTTAAAGTAAATTGTGGTTTTTCAAATAGTTTCCAAATTTTTCTAATTCGTTAAATGTATTAATTTCTAATTCTTCTAAAGAGTTTGATGACATCACTAGGTTAGCACCATCAGCATAGAGACAAAGCTCACTGTTTGGCTTATGTGCCAGCACCCCTTCCATGCCACCCAGATAACACAGAAACAGCATCTACAGCAGCACAGTACATCTATGGTTTTCATTCGATTACGCCAGGTTTTCATGAATTTCTCGTTATGAATAATTATTTATCTGTTGTTCAGTGTAGCCTCATGTATCGAAATTGTTTCAAGTAGTACACATTTCATTACTGGTCATAATTTAAAAACTATGATCATCCTAAGTGACTTTAAAATTTATTTTTAGTAAACCTGCTTAGTTATTATTATCAATCGATTAAACTGCAGTCTTCGTCATCCAAATTTTCAAATTTGATTATATAATTCAGAGCTTATTTCTGGTTAGTTGTAACCTTGTTATTACTGAATTAAATACCCACAGAATACAGATCCACTCTTCTTGGCGTGTACACTATCAATTTTTTGTTGAGAGGAGGCAATTCCGAAAGCAAATGACTGCATTTGGCGAAGATGCCAGAATTTTAGCTTCAGTTTGGTTGGATATAGCTTTTGCCAACAAGCTTAGCTACGTTTTCGCCGTACACTTTGAACTGAACCACCAGATAAACATATCGGCCGGCTGTGAAACAGTATAATTGGCTTGCATAAAAGTCTAATCGGAGTGAACAGATTAAATCTTTATAATCTACGTTATTTCAATTAATAATATACTTTCTTAGTTTCTTTCATCATATTAGTTATGTAAAAAGGAAAAAGGTTAATCAAAACAATGCCACATAAAAATATTGGAAGGCAGGAAGTGAAAAGTTTTATTTATCAAATGTTACAGTTACAAAACAACAAATCAAAACTATTGTGTTCAGTTTAGATGTATATATTTAAGAATCTGGCAAAACTTAACATAGGCTTAGGATGGTGTCTGCCTTTTACAGTTGCCTTGGGTAAACAGGAAATCCTTATGTAAATACTTGATACTCAAAAAATATGCCAACTACTCGACTCATACTCAAAAATCACTACTCGCACACCCCTAGTAATTTTACAGGGTTAATCTATTAGGATAGTTTGCTTTTAAAACATTTTCTAATAAATTCATTGTTTTTGTCATAAAAACTAAACAAGAGTAATTGTTTATGCATTACTGTAGTGTAAATACTTAATAAAAATAACTATTTTGTAACAAATAACATTACTTATTATCCAACAGTTTTACTTCTCTAACCTCATCATAACCTGTTTATGACAAGTGAAGCTCTACTGTATTAAGTTAGATAAACAATATCAAGCAGTTAAAATTATAGTTTGTCATTTTTCCCCTCAGGCATCCTTTGAGGGAAAGACTGTGACGGTGCGTCTGCCGGCTCATAGAGAAGCCCGATGAGTTATGTGGTTTTTTGGAGATCCTCTTTGAGGAGCTGCTGTGCTGGTGAGCAGTTGTACTCCGCTCAGCCCCTCGCAACCCCCCTGTGACAAGTGCCCCAATCCTGAGGAATCAAACGAGGTCAGTTGGGTTCTACAAAGAAGTATTACTTCAGTAGTATCTCTTGTAACCAAATTTTGTGTAAACAATATCTTTTTGTTGAATGTCATCGGATTATACTGAAAACCATATTAGTAAATACTTATCACTTTGAAAAAAAGAAATGTTAATAGGTACATGTTTTATAGTATGCATTGTTTTTAAGACATTCGTTTAGAGTAGCGTGGGGCAAGAGTACGCACTTAGTGTTTGTGTTGGCGGTGCTCATCTTGTGGAACAACTAGGAGGCTAGTTTTTTACCTGCATTATCTTGGTACTATTGTTAATTGAAAAATATACTATATAAGTCATGTCTATCAACCAATTTTAAAATATAATTTTTTTTCAAAAAAGTGCACAATTCGTACTTTTACCCCTTAGGGTGGATAAAAGTACGCACCTGGTGGGGTAAAAGTACGCATGTAAGTCATGAAAATTTTTAGGTGTATGAAGGACAATATTTGTATATTTATCAAATATACTTTTATTTAGTACATGAAAATACATATTTTCATATGGTTATACATATACTTGGTTTGAAAAAAACTTCATTATTTATTTTTACTAACAATAATCGCAAACAA